>JAHDVF020000624.1:0-195670 GCA_022606425.2 Lepidostoma basale | reverse complement strand
AAGGTATATACGAGTATATATACAAATGTTTTTTTTATATTGATGAAAACGTCTGTTTTCAAGATCCTTTATTATGTTTTTTGGAAGTGATCTGTTTCGCTTTTCAATTGTGTTATCTAATGTTGACAAGGCAAATCATGTCACTCTCATACAAAAAATTTAATTCTATATGTTCATTTATACTAAAGCAGATGTGTTCATTAATATTAACAATTTAATATGGAGTTTCACATCACTATTCAAGATAAAATATAAAAAAACTTTTACGTTATATGTAATAGAATTTATTTTTTCATCTCCAAATACTCGTTATTTTTTATAACTGAAAGTGTGCTTAAAAATATACAAAGTCTTAAAGAAAACGTTATCCAAAATTTCCGTAAAATTAAATTGTTTCGCGTATTTAATTATTTTTGTCCTGTTCTGGCAATCTCATGTTTATTTAAATTTACTTTCAAATAATAACGTGACAGCTGAATCTTTCATCTAAAGACGCGGTAAGGTTTCACCGCTCAGTATACACTCGCAAATTAGATAATTCCGTACTTACCTGCTGAGAAGTGTATTATTCTATTCTTTTGTTCCGATTTTAAATTGAAATATTTTAATATTTAAGATTTATCTCGCAGCCGGGACATTAAATATTTCGTGATTTTCTCCCCGGGATGATAGATTGTTAGGAATATTCATTATGGAAATTCAACGCGGTGGAAACCATTTTATCTTAATATCAAAATGGAAAACATTAAGTGCTCCTTCGCTCCCCTCCCGTGCCCTAGCGGCCGCTCCAAAGACATCAATCAGAGGTTCTCAAACTCCTTTAACCCGTGACCCCTTTTTCTATGTTATTCCGTTATCAAATCTGTTATTACTTAGAATTGTCGTATATTACGTTTTGATCAGATCATGTCTATTTTTAAATTTATTTCTTTATCATGCTGTATATTTACCATACGAAATAATAGATCTTGATGAAATAAATGTATTAAAACTAAAAAAATGATAAGTAAGACAGTTTTGATATATGTTGTATTTCAAATGAATGAGTGAAAAATCTTTTTAACAAGACATAATAGCATTATGAATGGAAAAAGAAACCATCGACGACCGAGTAAAGTATGCGAAAAGAGAAGTACTCGTATGGAGTGCCGCATCGGTTAAAGTGTGATTCTTCTTCTGATCCATTATTTCTGCCTACCATTTCGGGGAGACGGCGTGATGGTTAGTTAGTTAGTTTGTTTTATATTTACAACACTTTTATTGTGAAAATAATAAAAGTGTTGTAAATACAAAGTGTATAAAAGAGAAAAAACAAATAAACCATCATAACAACACAAAGTAAGGCGTATATATTATATAATAGAAGAAATAATAAATTGTTTACAGATATGATCAGTTTTTACAGCTCTGTCAAAACTGATCATATTTGTAAACAATTTTATAATATTTTAAATATGTATCTTTATAATATGTATCACTGAAGAAGGACTGGTTATCCGAATCATGTCTGATATGTAATTTTATTTTTTTAATGTTAGTATTGTATAAACAAAGTATTTAAAAAAAGAAAAAGAGAAACAAGGTAAATATATTTGAAACCATAAATGTAAAGCAGAAATTAATGTTTTTTAATCTCTGTCATATTTCTCTGTCTATTTGTCCTCAGCCTGCCCTTTTACCAGTGATCGCTCGCTTTGGGAATCGCTTTCATGAATTATCGAAATGTAAATTTCCAAATAATTGCGTCAACCTCCAGTGGATATCCGAAGAAGCCTCCTATTAAATTAATTTTCTGTTCGTAATTTCTCGGGCGGTTCAATTATCTAATAAATTGGATCTTCCCAATCAAGGAGATTCACTGGCGCCCGCTCCGCGCCTGGGATTGTGGCTCTTCGTCAAACTCCATCTTGTTAATTTGATTCGCTACAAATACAGATTAATGCGTACAGCTCGCTAATGTCATGCCCACTAACTTCATCAAGCCGGGGACAATCAATCGCTCTCAGGGCGGATAATATGTGTACACTATTGATGGAACACTGTTCTTCCATGTGAGGGTTTCTATACATCAAGGGACGGAGAAGTTGAGCTTCGTAACACGCGTACAAATTGTAACAAATGAACGGATCAATATTCAATAGTCTGCAGATTTACTTTCGCATAATATTACATTACATTGATACCTAATAATAAACCAAAACGATATTTTTAAGAACGACTTCCATTTTTGTCTTTATTTCGACAGTGCCCGTTTTCGCCAGACTTGCTGGCATCGATAGACTGGTGATAGACCGACAGGCCGTTTTATTTCAAATTAACTTATATTTCATTTGACGAGATTTCATTATAATCATTTGATTACATTACATTAAGGCTGTTTTAATTACTACGGTTCAAGTATGAAAAATTAGATCCAAGTATTTAAAAAAAAAATTATTGGTTTATCAAACGCACAATCTGAAATATATTTTCCTTTTGAATGGTACTTACTTACTTCCTATGGCCATACAACTTTTGAAGAGTTTTAGCTTCCTTGATGATTTTCCGCCAAGCTCCTCGATCCTGCGCCTTTTGTACCAGCAGTCCGTTCGCCCAACCTAGCCAAATCAGCCAGAATATTGTCCATTAGGCGTTGTCTAGGCCTTCCTAGAGGTCTTACATCAATCGGTCTAGACGCGTACAGATTGTTCTGGTCTCTTCGACTCGGCATACGTGCCCAATCCATGCTAGGCGACCGGCTCCCACGGTACTCGTTATAAGGGACTGCTGGGTCATCGTACGGATCTCTTAGTTAGTCCTATGCCTGCAAGTTCCCACTGCAACACCGGGTCTTTTTAATGGTAAACATGTATGAAATTTAAAAATTTCTAACTAAGATAATCAAAAACTGTGAAATTATTCCCTCCACAAATTGATCCTTTCCATGCACTAATCCAAGGTTTTTCAAGCTTGGTTAATGAGCTAAGAAAGACTGTCACCTTCAACGTCATCAACCCATCTAATGTCTAACCCTACACCTACCCTACCAACCAACCTCCAAGTGGCATTTTGGAACGCGGGTGGTACCCTGCGATCACACCGCCTGGAGGTAGAACACTTCCTCTCGACCTACAACCTTGACATTCTTCTTGTCACAGAAACGTGGCTTAAACCTAGCCTTCGCTACTCTATCCCTAATTACCTCACCTACCGAACCGACCGCCTTGATAACAAAGGAGGTGGTACAGCAATCCTAATAAAAAAATCCCTCCAGCATTGCTCCTCAACAACACCTTCTAACATAAATATTGAAACCACTGCTATAGTGATACAAACAAAAAATTCTGGTCCCCTTAAATTCATTTCCGCCTACTCTCCACCTCGTAGACGATTCACTCCAATAGAACTGGACGATATTTTCTTCGAAAACATTCCCACAGTCCTAGCTGGAGACCTAAATTCCAAACATGGCGCCTGGCACAGTTTCAAAGATAATAAGAAAGGCAAAGATCTTTTCGACTATTTCCAAAATCGACCAGAAATATTCATCACAGCTCCCGATACTCCGACAATTTTCAATAAAAATCCAAAACATTCCCCGGACGTCATCGATATTGTCATGACTAAAAACTTTACCCTCCCTCTCACCCTACAGGTAGTAGACGAACTATCCTCTGATCATATCCCTATACTTATCTACATCTCTGATGAACCATTCCACCGTGACCCCCATTTCCCCACCAGAAATAAAATTAATTGGTATTCTCTTCCCGAAATCATCCACGAAATGATCAAAATCCCAACAAAAATTCCAGACCCAGAATCTCTCGATCAGGTCACGAATGAAATGACATTTATCCTACAGACTGCTCTAAAAAATGCAACCACAGTTGTAGACAACGACATATACAGACCAAATCTACCTGCCGATATCCAACAGATAATACGCCACAAAAATACCATTAGAAAAAGATGGCAAAAATATCGACAACCTCAGGATAAAACACTTCTCAATAAACTAAACATTGACGTCAAAAAAGCCATCACCGACTTACGCAATGACCGCTGGATGGATTATCTAGAGTCATTAAACGATGACGACAAGACAGCCTTCTGGAAATTATCCAAAAATCTTTGCAAACCCCACTCAAGAATCACACCGTTACAAGGTCCAAATGGATTAGTGTACTCCGACGCCGACAGGGCAGAAACATTTGCATCGAGCCTAGAAGATCAATTCACGACAAATAACGAACATGACAATCCATTATTCGTGGCCTCGATCGAATCTCACGTTTCACAACTCTTAGCCAAAACTCCTTCATCCCCACCGATCCCATTCACCTCACCGAGAGAGGTGAAACAACAAATAAAATATCTTAATACCCGCAAATCACCAGGTCCTGACTCAATATTTAACAAAATTCTCAAATCTCTCCCTCTCAAAGGCATCTGTGCCCTGACAGCGATCTTCAACGCATCCCTTAGACTCCGATACTTCCCGAAACCCTACAAAATCGCAGACGTTATCCTTCTTCCCAAGCCAGGCAAGGACCCAACAGCTCCTTCAAATCATAGACCAATTAGTCTTCTTCCTTGCACTGGTAAATTGTTGGAAAAACTCATACAATCAAGACTCAAAACAACACTTCACGAACAGAGTACCATTCCAGATTTTCAACACGGTTTCCGTGCCCAACACTCCACACAACATCAGCTACTTCGTGTAGTTGAACTTATTGCCACAAACTTTAACACGCGCAAATTCACCACTTTCTTTTCCCTAGATGTCAGTAAAGCATTCGACCGCGTCTGGCACACCGGCCTGTTATACAAAATGGGAAAAGCAAACATCCCACTGCCTATGATTCAACTCATAGCCAGCTTTCTGTCCGATCGCCTTTTCAGCGTCAAAATCAACAAGGCCAAATCCCTTGTACGCCCTATCAGAGCAGGAGTTCCCCAAGGTTCAGTAATGGCTCCTACTCTGTTCAACATCTACTGCAGTGATATCCCTCTTCCCCGAGATCAGAACACCCACATTGCCCAATTCGCTGACGATACGGGCATCATCTCCAGTGCTAAAAGGCCGCTTCTCGCGACCCGCAGGGTGCAAAAACAGGCCGATGTGCTAGAGGTGTGGTGCAGAAACTGGCGCATTACCATCAATCCGAGTAAAAGCGCAGCGACCCTTTTCAGTAAAAGACACATTCCTCCAAACATTCCCAACATAAAAATGTTCGGCCAAGACGTTCCTTGGACCAAAACAATCAAATACCTTGGGGTTACCTTGGATTCTAAGCTGACATGGAGGCCACACATTACAAATAAAGTCAAAGCCGCGTCAAAATCAATCTCAGCCCTCTACCCAATGTTAGCTAGAAACAGTAAACTAAGCATCGACAATAAACTCCTGATATACAAAACGGTTATAAGGCCGATCTTCACTTATGCAGCCCCAATCTGGGGCTATGCAGCTTCGAGTCACATACAAAAACTCCAAATCCTGCAAAATAAGGCTATCCGTTTATCGCTTGGTGCGCCTTCATGGACCAGGATTACACAACTGCACCTAGAATCGGGAATCCCGATGATAGATGAATTCATTCTGAAACTTGCCGAACGTTTTTACAAAGGACTCCCTTCACATCCCAACCCCACAATAAAAGACCTCTCTAATTACGACCCAAACACTTCCAGCCGCCACAAGCGCCCAAAATCGATTCTCCTTCAGAGGAACACTCCGGGCCACACAAATCATGCCCCCGAATAAACTAACAACCCACCAAATCACCTTCCAACAATGTTCCCATCAGACGTAAGAGGAATAGCCACATGAGCTGAACCTCTGTAAGCCAGAAGATCCAAGTCCAAGTCCAAGTGTGAAATTATATTATTATGTAACTCTGATTCAGAAAATAATATCTCATTCTTCTTACTATGATCATATAATAAGGTCATTTAACTAAGATCATATAATAAGGTCCATATAACTAAGGTCATATAACTCGTTTGTGACATTAAGCTGTCTTGGGATAATGACGTCCAGCCACCACTTCATCCTTTCTGGTATGCTTTTGCTGCTCAGGTTATCATTGAAAAATATATATTGTAAATAATCCATTGTATTGTAATACCTGATGATGTCAACATAGGTTGATGAAACAGCTGTCGCATAAAATAAAATTGTGATACAAAAAACAAAGTGATTTAATTTAACAGTTTAATATATCGCGCGCTTAATAGTAAACTGACCGATTATGGTTTAGGTCACAATTGAGTTAACATTAGACGGAAGCTTGTGTTAACGCTATCCATCTATTTTTCATAATGTTAACGCTATCCATTCGTAGTACGATAATCGTTCACAATGTTAACGCTATTAATTCGTAGTACGATAATCGTTTACAATGTTAACTCTTTCTATTCGTACGTGTTTTTCGACTGTTTTTTGTTAAAACACCGACTCATGTCAGATTGAGCAAAACTTGCTTTTTTGAGAAACCAGTGTTCTATTTAGCGTGCGATATATTATATTATGTATAAGAATATCCTTCAATTTTCTTTACGGATCTTATATATATATATTTTTTTTAAATCGTATTTATTTTTTATTTCAATAAATAATAGCTTTATATTATGAATTCTTAATTCGTATCAGAACTACTTTAAATATGTTGAATAATTCAGTGTTTTGTGTGTGGTTCTCAGAGCACATCACCGAACAATATCTTTTTACGATGTCCATCATAACGTTTTATGTACTTATACACAACAGACGATATAAAACGAAAATGCTTTGTATCAGTACTTCCATTGAATGATATCCGTCTCCCTGCAGAGGGCTCCCCCACTCCCCGGCGGGATATTTACAGAATGTTGTGTACTTTGGCAAGAGTGACTTCTGTCTGATTTACCAAGCTTTTACACCACTACCGTATATGACCCATTAATAAGTCATTTTAAGGTAGATACCTGAGTGTTATTATGTTTACATTATAGTTAACGATAGTGTCCGATGTTTAACGTAGGTTTATTTTCTGGTAATATTTGTTGATTTTCTAATGTTTTTTTTCTTCTGTTTTTTATCAAATGTTAAAATTTTATATAGGACATAATGTACATATATCTAAGGCTTACCAAACTTCTAATACATTATAAAAATGATATATTCGTTCAATAATTGAACTCTTGCTTTAATACATTCGTCGTGCCGATAGCAAAAGTAATAGTATTTTGGAAAATTGATTGTTTATATATTTAAATTGTTTTAACATTAGCCTTGAATTCATTACAAAATATGTTTTTATAAATATTTATTTTAATTTATTTAAATAATATAAATAAATTGTTTTTATTTATGAAAGTACTCTTATATATCGCACCGTGAGTGTAAAATCGAAACAAGTGCAAATATACAGTTTGGAGATATGGGAGTTTAAAGGCTTCATATTGCTTGGAAAAACTGTTTTTTTATTTAATAAACCAATAATTTTCAGTTTAAAGTAATATACCTATAAACCGAAAATCATTGGTTTATTTAAAAAAAAAAACAGTTTTTCCAAGCAATATGAAGTCTTTAAACTCCCATATCTCCAAATTGTATATTTGCACTTGTTTCGGTTTTACACTCACGGTGCGATATTATTCTCGTGCCATATGACGAGATTCGTGGCCGAATGCTAAGTACTTTGACTGCCACACCTAAGGTTCCGGGTTCGATTCCCGGCGATGGCAGTGTGATTGTCTGGCTGTCTTTAATCTGATGTAGAATTCACGTGACAATAAAATGGCGATAGATTAGCTACCTTTCACATATCATGATAATCAATATGATAGCTATACCCTTTATATCGATTTGGCTCACGCTGAAATGATATAAAGAGCGATTCAACTAAATAATAATAATAATAAAACCAGGTTTTTTCAATGTTTCAAATAACTTATTGTAAAAGCTCTGACTTCCGCCGCTCGGAATGACTCCTTTGCGCTCCTTATTTCTGTCCAGTCTAATTTTTAGCTTATTTTAAATATAAAAAATCTTATTTATTGTTTCTAGAGCGTGATGTCAAACTCCATATTCAATAATGAATAATAATGAATTTGTCCCATTTTTACAAGTTTTAATTATATTATAATTTATGGGAATGACATGTTTCGCCTGTCTGGGGGATTATCAAATATCAAAATCATTTGATAACGCCTTAGACAGGAACGTGTCGTTCACATAAATTATAGTAAAACCTCTAGAAAACGTTATCTTCAGTATTTATTATAAAAGTATCTGTCAAATATCATTAAAAATTGTGATTCTTTCTTGCGAAAGTACTAAAAATTGGGTACTTAAAACATTTCTTCAATATACGCCATACTTTGTGTTGTTATGATGGTTTATTTAACAACAAATTTATTAAAATTATTAAGCAACAACAATTTTATAATATTTTTATAAACATGTATCTTTACTGAAGAATGACTGTTTGTCTGAAACATGTCTGTGTAATTTTTTTTTAATAAAAGTGTTGTATATACAAAGTGTATAAAAAAAGAAAAATAGAAAGAAAGTTAAAACATTCATTGAAAAATATTATTCATATTACATGTTCTCATTTCTTCTCTTTAGGAGTTGCTTTCGCTTATTTGTACATAAGATAAAAGAACCATGTAAACGTAAACAAATATATGCGTTTTTTAGTACTCAAATATTACATCAGTCGGTACTTAATTGTACAAATTTTGTTACGTTGTCGTAAAATGAAAATGAAAACGTATTTTTTTCAACTCACCCTTTTATTTAATTTTTGATATTTACGATGTTCGGCCACGTGGAGCCGAAGTGTATTTAAATTGCGAGCTTGTTCGTATATCAAATATTGTGAAGTGCCAAAACATTGAATTTACTTGGGAAGTTATAAAGGGCATTCAGTACATTTAATATTCATGACTCCATTGTACGGATTGCTGTTGCCGATGGACCCTTCCACTCGGACGATCTCATGCTAAACCCTCATATTTCAGTTGCGACCTTCGTTTCTAAAGTCCAATATCTCTTTTTATTAAAACTTAACACAAATTAATATAATTGATGACATTCATACATTTATGATAGCGGAATTACACAACATTTTCTTTACAGCTTGTAATTTGATAAAAATTAATCTCTTTTATATTTGCCATCACTTTGTGTTGTGTATTCACATTCCAGTCTTTTTTTGAAAACATTGTATTTTCACAACTCTCACACGTTTCAGCAATACAAAAATATTCAACAATCTTAATCATTCCATTTTCGGTATACCTTGCTTAGTAACATTTCATAACGCTTTAGCAAGGCGAATCATGTCAATCCCATAAAATATAATCAACCTTCTAGAAAACAGATGTTTTCATCGATATTTATAATTTTAATATGGAGTGTAATATCAATGTTCAGAGACAATAAACATATTATATTTTTAAACCATTGAGATAGACGACGTACTGGTCACAAATCGACTCTTATTGTGCGAGTATATTATCGCCATTAAATTAATCTTATTGAAGACATCTATCAAAACTATAATCTAATAAATACGTTTTTAAATTAAGTTACTATATCGCGAGTGTCCGATCACTTATATCTCTTAATTGTATTCTAGATTGGCTTTTAGCGATCGGCTTTTAGCTAAAGCGATAAAAACAAGTATTACCAAATTTTTAAGAATATGCTCTTCGGCAAAACATTGAAGAACGCCACTGGTAAGGCTGCCATCGCTTTATTTTAAATGCTCAGCATTTATAACTGGAGAGCATTGTCGTGTATGGTAAATAAATGTAGAGCTATACCCGCTGGCGACACCTACATGTATATACGCACGTCACATGGCGACCGCCTGCGTCACATTCGACATAAAATATCCCATTTCGAGTCTTCATTATTTAATCTTCAATGGTTGTGATGTGCGCTCCGTAATTAATTTGAGTACCTTCCTTATTTGTACTTAAGTAACAATTAATTCTTTAACTGCGTCCTTGTCTGTAGATGGGCAGTTCTAATGAGATGAATTTATTTACCTACAGCTTAAATTTCGCCTAAAGTACTTCCTTATTTTCTGCCATTCAAAACGATTTTCCCTAACCGTATAATATAGAAAGTTTTCATTTTTTTCGCAGATTTTTTTCTGTGATCCGTGTTTATATTCTTACTGTCAAATTTGAGCACATCACACGGCTTGAAATATATTTGGAAACTTTGCAGAGTGTCTTCAAATTTTCGGATTAGGTATATGAGTATACATGCCCTTTGTACTAGTATTAAACATATGTAATTAGTTACTTTTGATTTCACAAGTTCTTTGTAAGTGAAAGTGAATTAAATCGCGTAAAGGTTTCGCGCTTTAAGTAATCATTTTATTATATAAATACTTACGTCATTACTATAATTGACTTACGTCAAGTATTATTGCGTTAAGTATACAACTTGAGGTTTGTCTTGTCAGAAACCGGAAGAATCTACGTGCGTGTATGACTCGCTATATGAATGTGGAGGAAGCTAGAGAGGTATGTCAGGATAGAGTAGTGTGGCGGTCCATTCTCTCTGCCTACCCCTGCGGGGAAACGGCGTGATGGTTTGTTGTAGTTGACCTACGTACGAGGATACTTTTAACTTTATTGGATCATCATCAGCCGTTTGTCATCCACTGTTGAATGTAGGCCTCTCCCAAAGCCCGCCACCGCCCCCTATCCATTGCCGCTCCCATCCATCCATGTCCAGCAATCCTCTTCAGATCGTCGGTCCGGCGGGCAGGGGGACGTCCAACTCTACGGAATCCTGTACGCGGTCTCCACTCCAGAACCCGTCTTCCCCATCGGCTGTCGGTTCTCCGACAGATATGGCCAGCCCACCGCCACTTCAGCCCGCCTATCGTTAGAGCCACCTCAGTCATTCTCATTCATTCATTTTTAGATCATTTTTCACTCAGCACAGATCAGCACTCATTTTTGGATGGATGCTAATAAAATTATGGTAAATACATATTTTGACATATATAAAATTATATTACACAAATTTAAACCATATATAAAACCATCATATTTACAAATATTTGTATTTGCTTATTTAAAAACTCTTTGTGTTTAAATAACGCTATTGCAGTATAAGAAAAATAATCTCTTGAAAGATACGAGTAGCATAGCTACCCGGGGAGTGTCCCACTTTCTCGATACTTATCGCTTTAGAATTCCGGACGGATCGGCGGACCGCTCAGAATCCAAATGTGTTTTTCGAGTTTCCGAAACCGCGCAATGCAGCAGCTTCAGCCGAATGGAAATCGAAGTGGATTTGGCGCCTCCCTTTCCGCAGACCAGAGACGGTCGGACGTTCCCGTGGCACTGCGGGAGGGACGAAATTCATACCGATTAGATACACCATTGTCAGACTCTTTCTATTCAAAATCTTTTCAAATATTATTTGAAAATTTTTCAATAGACGTCCTTCTAATGTATTTCCTGTATGAAAGGATTTTGAAATTTCAATACGTAAATAGTTTTTCTCAATAGCGACCTATCTTAGGATTTTCGCATAGATCTATTTCGTTGTGAATATCGCAATAGATGTCAAATATTTATCTTAAAATACTAAATTATTTTTATGTTACTTTGATACATTCTATGTGATAAATTTCACTGCGATTTTTTATTTATTGAATTTTAATATATAAAATATATTAATACCGGCATTATCTTAAAGCTACAAGCTTCTAGCTAAGAATACGAAACATATTGTACCTACAATTTATTAAGATACTTTACTTTTGAAGTATTGATTTGTTTTTTCAAAATCAATTATTATTTACCTGGTATTACAGTGATGTTCGATATCTTATGAAGTTTGATTAATTCGTGTCTGTTAAAATTTGTAGAAAACTAATTATTATGCAAGCAAATCGTTTGTTTTATTCATTTAATTACTCAGTTTTAAGTAATTATAAATTTTAAAAGAAATAAACTTTATACAAATATCGTTTTGAAGAATATGAAATTTACATAAACGAACTATACCAATATGAAGAAAACCGCGGGGGCGAAAAGAGAAGGATGGAATGCCGCATCAGTAAAAGCGTGGCAGTCCATTCCTTCTGCCTACACCTTAGTGAGACGGCGTGATGATTAGTTAGTTTAAAAAAAACTTAGCTTTAAACCTAACAAAAAAACATTATAACTATTATGAATGTATTTAAATTATTTTAATAGACGTGAATATACACTGAAGTATAAAATTCTCTACACGTTTATCATCGTCATCATCTACATAACAATCCAATATTATTTTGTATTGGTTTCAATCATTTTCTCGACGATGATTCTATATTTTTCAAAAGTCGAAAAAGTTAAACTTTAGTATCAAGAACTGTATCAAAAATATATCTGTATGCAAATATATTTAATGTTTATGAAATTTAACAGTCTAAGCGCCTTGAATTTTTGAATATAACAAACGTTTAATGGAATATATGATGAAATATTTGTATAAATAATATCTTAAATCTAAATTATAACTCTTTGCTTGTATAATATTCATAAATTTATGCCTGTCACTTGCATTTTACCGAAGCATAAAATCTCAAAAAATAAATGGTGTCGCCTGTATGCACGGGTAGTTATACGAACTCGTATATAGAGATGTTTTAAAGTAGTGTATTCCGCGATTTCCTTTTACGATGAATTTTCCGCAATCTTGGCTCCTTTCTTTCCGATTCTTTCCTCTTTACGATCCTCCCGCGGCGCTTTGGAACCGAAACCGCCAGGACAACGGGACAACAATGCCCCACTCCAGGACGTTTTCTTGTCTCGCCCGTGAACAACAATCGAGTTCTGAGAGCCGCGGTCCTTTACTGCCCCCATCCCTCGCTGAATGGGTATCCCGAACGAATGACACTCCGCATTCAGAGAAGGTATCAACAACACCATCTGAGAGGGTTTGCACCTCGCTTCCGTGAGCTGCAAGCACTCTACAGTGCTTTTGTTTCCATTGAGAATCGTTCTGATTTTAAATTGGTTTTACTATTTAAATTTATTCTTCGTCGAGATAACATTTGTTACTTTTAACAGTTATTGAATCTATACTTATATATTATGTAAGAGTACTTCTGGTAGTTACGAATATTTTAAGAGTGTGATATACTTCACCTTGCTAGGAGTATCATTTTATAACAAATATCACTCTAAATCATTGATGAAGTAATAAATTGGGAAAAACTAGTAAATTTTGTTTATTTTTTTATGTTTTAATACAATATATCTTATCGGCGCTACCATACATCCCGGGGTGGGATTTGACCTCCTCCGCAACAGTCCTCCACTACCTCCTCTCCCTCCTCTCCATTCTCCAAATATTTCCAGTTCTCTTCTAAATTAAAATTGCATATTTATGAAATATTACAACAAATTCTGGGAATCAAGCAAATATGTATATATTATATCAAGATATAAACAATGTTATTCCATGAACCCTTTTTTCATCAAAAATTTTGCAGCAGTTTTTTTTTTATTTGCTTAAAATGCAGTAGTATCAATAATATACATTATGGTTTTTTCTTGTAAATCTTAACTAAATAAATCTGCAATTTCTGCATTACAAAACATTTGTTAGGCTATACAAATTATGTTTATTATTTCTTGAACATCAATATAAAGCTCCATGTTATAAATACAGTAGAAATGAGATCTCTTAGACGAATGTGTGAATACTCTGTGTATGATAGAGTATCGAATGAATATATATAAGAAGTAAATGCGGTGCGATTAATGGTGTTATGAACAAAATAATGAAAGGATCATTAAAATAAGTATATGTTAACGATGTAAATAGAACTAGAAATAGAGGAAGACCGAGGAAAACGTGGCACGATCAAATAAATCAAATAATGAGTGTCAGTCACGTGAAGAATCAGAGAAATCAACGTATGAATGTTGAGGATCAAAAAAAGTACGAGTATGTCAGGAAAGAAAAATGTGGCTGTCAATTATTTCTGCCCACCCCTTCGGGGAGACGGCGTGATGGTTAGTTAGTTAGTTAGTTATGTTATATAATTAATGCGAATGAAAACATCTGTTTTTTTTTATTCTATAAAAATATTTCAGTATAATTTTTTTCATGTAAAAATATTAGTTAAATAAAAGTGGAATAAAAAGAGTGTTATTTAATTTTATTCCAAAATACAATGGAATTCCACAATGTTAATGCCTTATTCTTCAATATATTAAGAAAACTTCTAAAAAACAGATTACCACATTGATTCATGAGCTCTTGGTGCATTTGAACGTGAATGTTTCCGAATTATTTTATCCCCGTGAACGTGCCATTTTGTGTCAGTATTATGTCGCGTGTCGCATCCATCAGGCTGCAGTGGACCGCAGCAGATTCCGTAATCAATTCGTTCGCCATCTGTTACCGCAGCAGGATCGAAGCCGAACGAAATTAAATGTATCGAACCATCCCCCTCACGGGTAGCTCTGGGCAGCTCGGTTACATGTAACGTGACAACCTCTATTACAATAAGGATTTCTCGTGGGAAATCTGACGCCTACAAATGACATTATTACACTTTATATATGCAAAACAAATTAACTATATTTTAATAGTGAGAGTCGTGGCTGACAGATCTGTTTTATCGTTATTCGGTGCAATGGTTGTTCTAAGTTCCTTCCTAATGACACACAATCGCTTATTTTTCTTCTCGGCGCTACATCCCGATGTGGGACTTAGCCTCCTCCACTGGTTCCTGTCCCTGACCATCTCTCTCCATTTTCCAAATCTTTCCAATTTCTTTCAGTCCTCTCCAATACAGTCCGTCCATATTTTTCTTGGTCATAGAAGTGGATTGAAATTAAACTGGATTAAATGTGGCCTAGATACCCTGTTGCTTTTTTTCTTAAATGGTGCATTCTCCAGCTAATGTAAGTGGATGGAGGGCGGGCCTAGGGATTGTTTGAGAATAGCTGACGAAGGGGCGCCGCTGCGTCCTATACAGCTTCGGGTAAACGGCGGGTAACCTTCTATGTCTTTATTTAACTGTTAGTTTGTTCAATCACTGTATGTTACCCTACAATAAATTAAAAAATGGTCTGCTTCTTGGTCTCCTATCGGGGCGTAACTTTCGGTGCACTACCCTCTGGCATTCATTGTATATGGCCAGCCCACCGTAGGCATTGAGACATACAGAATCTCACTGTTTCCGGTTTCCTGTTTCCTATTACTGTTTCCTAGTTAATTAGTACTTCAAGCGACACACAATCGCTACAGGGAGTTAGTTTTAATTTACTTAAACAATTGTACCGTGTATCACTCAACTAATGTATTATTAAAAATAATTTTTAACACTCGTGTTATTTTTTTTTAGAACGAACCGGTTTCACTCTCACCGTTTCTTCGTCTGAGTAACAGTTTGTTTTGCACATAAGTGTTTAAATTTATTTTTAATAATGTCACATTATAAATTAAGTTCATTGTACGAAAGTACATATTTTTTCTTTTTGACCAATCCTATCAAATTCCATATTTAGTATTTAATGTTGAGAAAACTTCTTGAGTTTTTGAAGTTTTGTTTATTTTTTGGAACTAATGTATTTCGCCTTGCTAGGGCATATGTGCAAGTTTAATCCCGTAGCAAGAGGAAACATGTTTCTCATATTAATATAACATATAACACATTTTCATCAATGTATTTATGTATTTATAAGTATTTTATATTTCATAATGATCTCAAAGTAAGAAAATTAAAATACCTAAAATTAATTACTTTTATTACTCAATAATTTTGTTTACATTTTCGTTCTTCAGAATATCTCACAATTTAGGCCATGATAGAAGAGCAATATTTAAAAAAAAAAATCAAATCGAGGGGTGACCAAGGAGATAAAACTTGGATTCAAGCCTGGACACGACCAGATGCCTGTTTCATAATAATGAGCTATTTTCTGATAATATTGGAATTGTAAAATACTTTCAACAATCGTTGGTATAAATCCTGGTGTAGGTCTTTTTTGAACAAAAAAAAAATCAACCCTATGCCAATATTGAAAGAGAGAATGAAAATTGAGATTATATACTCGTATATATTTTTTTGTAATATTTGAATTCCTTATTAATAAAATTATTAGAAACAAACAGCTTCAATATATATTATGTTTACATGAAAACATACTACAGACTATCATAAGCTCACCCTCATATAAAGTTGAGGTTTCAATGAAAAAACTTTGACCATATGGAATTTATGTTCTGGGGTAAAAATAATATAAATTTTGACGTAACTATTCCGTTTGTGTTCTTTTTTGCGAAAGAAAACTTAACCACGCTTCTTCATGCAGAAACTTCTTGCACGTTCTGGTCTAGGCTAGCGCCACAATTCGAGATGAAATTTATTCGGTTAACCTAGTTTAAATTTTATTGTACATCGTGTTAAAAATATGATGAAGCTTGCTGAATTTTATTTTGCACTTTATTGCCAAAATATCATGTTTTTCCTCTCTTAAGCTTCAAGCAAAATAACCATTTATTATTTAAATACCAATAAAATGTCGAAATGTTCAGATTTTTTTGTTTAACTTTTTTTACCAACCTATACATCTTGCCTAAATAATCTCAAACGCAAACGAAAACGGATAATAAATATAAGGTACATTTAATTTTCACGGTCTTTTTTAAATTTACGGGTTACGGGTACTTATTTCAAATCGAAAAAGAAATTTTCATATCAATAAAGTTTTTGTTTTGAAATTGTTTATTTCATACAGATTTTTTCAAATTAACTATTCAAAGTATTAGTAAAGTATACAATCGTTTCACAAGTCGACCCCGTGACAGCTTATTTTGTAACACCGTGTACCATATACTCGTATGTAACTATTCTCACATTAAATTCTGTAAAAAAAATATTAATCTTCTTGTATTTTAAATATAAGTTATAATATAATCAAATGATTTTACTGAATTCTCTTGATGGAAGTTCATTTTAAATAATAATTAAATAAAATTATGTTTTTTTTTCTACTTCCACTTTTGTCTTTATTTCGACAGCGACCAGTTTCGCCAGGCTCGCTGGCATCGACAGACCAGTACTGGTACTATATACATTTTGCGTGGTGTAGTACTTTAATCTATTAAATTACATTTAAAAATAGTTGAACTGTTGTTTTGTTCGATATCATCATATTAAAAAATATGTATTGCTTATACTATTATGATTGTCTCCACATTATGTATTTTATGTACTTTGGTTATGCCCTAGCAATGGAAACTATGTCACACCTTAATATAAGAATTTAAGGAAAATGACTTTTTTTATCAATATTAAATACTTAAATATCTTTATTCAATAAACAGTTGCAACTTTTTGTTAACATATGTCATCCCTGAAATTAATTTAATAGCAGGAATATACAAATAATTTTTCACAACAAGTAAAAGCAATTGATCTAAAAACTTGTTTTTGATTAAGTTATATTTAGTTAGTATATTATGATATTCTCAATATAATCGTAGCAAAAAAATGGAATACTTCACTATTGCTTATTGGACTGAATTACAAATTTAATCGAAGTAGTGATATCAGTAAAAATATTACCTCTCGTTCTAAGATTTAACAAAGAGCAGGCTGACTTAAGCCAGGTGGCAGTTGTAAAGCTGTACAAACGGCTTTATATATTTCACTTGCCGATATCAGTGACAATGAAACATCGCACCCTCCCCCTCCCTCACCACCACCCCTGCCTTCCGGCGCTTGTTTCGGAAGATTTGTTAAAACTCAATTTGTTTCTTGTGCAATCCCAAAACGAAAAGCAAAATGACCTGGAACATCTTGGAAATGTAAGACAATTATTCCAATGTCTTGCAAGACAAAGTTCCTTCAGGAGCGTTGTTTATAGAGATATCTTAAGTTGTTCTTTTTTTAAAACGAGTTCGTTCTTAATTGCAATCAGTTTTCTTGTAAAAACAACTTTTCGTTATTATTACGTCTCCACGTGACTTATTGCAAATCCGAAAAAATATTGGTTTAACGGGATCATTTTTACTCCTTATGTTTTTGATCTTTAGATCAGGGTAACCGTTTTTACCAATTCAAGTTTTTGGAAGATAATAAAATATGTTTATTGTAACACCTGATGATGCCAACATGGGTTGGCGAAACAGCTGTCGCGACACTCTCGGTGAATAAAAATAAATTCTGATATTATAACAGTGTTATAAATTTTAACAGTAATAATGTTGAAGTATCATATTGATTCGGCCAAAATATATTTAAGTTTTTTTTAAATCAGTGTAATGATAAAAGAAGTTATTTGTCGTATTAGATTTGCTAATTAACCATTACTCCTTTTCAACGAAGATGCGGAAGATACCGCCACATTGTTCCTCAACATTTATATATCGTGCCATGCATGCACTTCGATTTCTACGACTCCTCTGAGACCGCTATATACAACGACGATAAATAATTGCTCATACTATTTATTCCAGTAGCAGGCCGAACGATTTTGTATTCATCTAATAACTTTTTAACTTTATTTGTAAGTAATGAAATAAAAATAAAATAATTTTTTTTTATACATATTTAGTTTAATTCTACTTGTGCTTTATTTTAGATCGGTTTCGGAAGCTCATAAGTATCTTTTGGGTGACTTTCAGGCCAGAAGATGGTGAGAAAACTAAAGAACAAGTGGATTAAAACTAATTATTCATTTAAAATATATATATTTGTGTTTTTTATTTACTTTATCATTTACTGAACTTCTACCAATTAATTAACAACATTTCAGCTTGTATTTTGTGAGTTATAATTTAATAGGCAATTGTAATAATGTGATTAAATACAAGATAATTTACCATAAGTATATTTTATCACCAATTTTTTATTAAAGCGATTAATTACTATTATACGAGTATATCAACACGTATTCGCAATATATGAATCATATTCCACAATGATACTTATAAATGCATTTTTATTTTATCTGAATGTACAAAAGCACACATTTTATACGCGTTACATCAATTACATTATATGCCATGAACTGGAGTTCTTTATACCTCGTATTATTGTACAATAAAGCTTGGTTTCAGTAACACCCCCTGGTGGGTGGGTATTATACTTTTTCATTGTCAGAGTTTTTCCTTGACACAGCGCCCATAACCCTTAAGTCACACACTTGGCTTCCCAGTTCTAGGGTGAATTAGCTTACCTAAGCTCTTGACTCACTCATGTACATAATTCTGAAGGTTTTATAAATTGTTTTCAAAACAATATTTTTTACAGTACAAAGTTTCTAACAACGGATACTTCTTCGTCTTTTTTGAGTCAATGGCAAGGCCTTATATCTATTACTTTTCTTGCAAATGTGGTGAACGGTTTGGCTGACTTTGTGTCGTTTCCCGGGAGCCCTTACAGCTACATCTAGTGTAACACCACCCGTGGGAGGACTTTCCTCTCCCACCTATTTAGTACGCAAATTATCACTGATTCTTTTTATTGGTTTAGGCCTTTTTGCCTTGTTATATTCTGCGTCAAGTTGCTTCTGTATTGGTAGCCGGGTTAGACACTAAACCAATTATATTCTGTCAAAGGCGAAACTCTATAACACATACATACGAGTATAACATTCAAAATGTGTTAATCAACAAAGCGGGAAAATATTTCTTTATTTTTTTAATCAATAGATGTAGAATTTAATTTAACTAACTAACTAACCATCACGCCGTTTCCCCGGAGGGGTAGGCAGAGAGGGTGGACTGCCACACTGTTCTAGCCTGACATAACTTTCACGCCTATACTACAATTCACACACCATGAAACGCACGCTCGTCGATTGTACCTCCTTCGAACATGACCGCCTTTCAGTAATTGATCAATTTGGTCGTGCCATGTCTTCGTTGGCTTTTCTCAACTTCTTTTTTCCATTCTCACTGTTTGTTTATTTTTTATTGAAGGTTGTAAGTTTTTTTTTTGTGAAACTCTATCATAAATTGCAATATATACGCGATTGTTTTATCGGTTTTATATAGATTATTCATTCATATATAAAAATACAAATACTTGTTACAAATTTTATTACATTTAATCGATAGATTTTTATTACTATAAATCTGTAATAACCATTCAATGACATTGAAAATGTTATGTTTAAAACACTGTTTTTTTTTTCAAATAGAAAGAAGCAGTGTTTTATTTTTTTTTTAAATCGTCAGTATAGGATTCCACAGTATTATCACCTTAAGTTTATGATAAATTGTAAGATTATTAAATGAACGTTAATTTTAATGGTGTTCTTCGTGGTGTAGTTCTTCGTCATATTTAAGTATGATGGAAGATAAAACGTTCCTCAGGAAATAAAAATAATTCTCATGTATCCACCTCTACCACAAAACCATATGTAGTAAACGTATTTTATGAATAGGGGCGAATCTCTCTTGCAAACGATATAAAAGTAGTTAAACAAAGTTTTAAAATGTCTCCGTTCAAACTATTTCATGAACCGATATGGGTTTAAGTAAACATCTCCGTCGTAATATATTTTATATCCCTTTTAAACTTTCCATTTTTTATGGTTCGAAAGTTGTGCGGTAACTTTCATGGATGTATCCAAGTTTATCCTTTTGTCTGATCCAAAGTTTAATATTTTACAAAGTAGTTTTCTCTCCGTATTAAGCTTCGCATTTTCTATAATAGCAAAATATGTAGTAAGCTTACCGTAGTTTTGCGTTGATACTATCTTTTTGGTTCTATCATGAATATTTGCCTCGTTTCGAACATTCAATTGGGTTCAATTGTTTCTATTCTATACGTGAGCAATCTTGACTATCTGAATATATTGAACCGGTTACATTCACACGTTGTTTTGTCTATCGTGATGATATTGGCTAGTTTGTGATAGTGGCTATGAGAAAAATGATTTCTATAAACAATGATGTAAAATTCCATTGTAAATAATTTATATGAATGGACTTGTTTGTTTTCTAAAAGGTTTATAATAATTTTTGAGAATTACACGTTTTACCTGTCTCAGGCATTATCAAATATCTATTTGATGACGCCTGAGACATTTTGGACAATCATTTTTTGAAATACACACCTAGTTATTCCCAATGCATTCGCTATGGTTGAATCAAAAGTAAAAGACACAGGTAAAAATAAACATTTTAAATCTATTTATTATTTTTTGAAGAATGATTTACTACACGTAAAACTCCAAATTAAATAATTTGTTCAAATGAAAACGTCGGTTTTTTAGGAAAGTTTTTTTAAAAGGAAAGGCGAACATGTCATTCCCATGAAGTTAAATTATAATTTATTGGAATGATGTGTTTCGCCTTTCTATTATGTAGTTTTTTATAGAGTTTTCTCTTTGGTTAACTTAAATTAAGATCGTGTTATATCAACTGTTGTATTGTATCAAGTTCGCGTGTATAATATTGCAAGCTGCATTCTATTGTTTTAACTCCATCAAATGTAAGTGAGAAATATCACATGACCTTTAATTATTTTCTTGAATGAACGTGCACGGAGGGCAGGGCAGCACAATAACAGTTCGCGGGCGAACTTGTCCCAGTTTAATTGAAGCCCCTCGCCCCAGCGACGGCGCCGGGTTGACGGGCCGTGAAATAACCTCTCCCGGTCAGGTGGGCTTTTGTCCGCCCGCAGTACTTATACCCGCGCCGACCAGGGGTTAATCTCTTAAGCGACGCCCACGTGACATACCATAGTGTTGTTTACTTTGATTGTCATTATTCACTTGAAAGTCACAATTTAACATAAAATATTTTAAATGTTAAATTGTGACTTTAAAGTAATCTTCCACTCAAATCATTCAGAGGGGAAATTGATTTCTTCTATGTTCGCCATAATTTGTGTTGTAGATGTATTATTTGTCTTTTTCATGTACTTTGTACATACAACACTAACTTATAAAGACACATATTTAAAATATTATAAAATTGTTCACAAATATAATCATTTTTAACATAACATCTGTCAAAACCTGTACATATTTGTAAACAATTTTATATCATTTTAAATTTGTATCTTTATAATCATAACTGAAGAAGGACCGGTTGTCCGAAACATGTCTGATATGTAATTTTTTTAAAGTAAGTATTGTATATACAAAGTATATAAAAAAGAAAAAGACAAATATGAAATTGATTACATTTATTTGAAGATATCAAGTCGGAAATATCGACGTGCGCGAATGAATGTTGAAGAAGCAAGAAAAGTAAGTCAGAAAAGTAAAGTGTGTCGGACTATAAGGCGATATATGTCACCCCCTTATTATATGATAAAACTTACAGAAAACATTGCCATATAACTCACATAAAGTTTAATCAATATTCAATAATTAATGTAGTAAATGTTCATATAAAACACTCACTTTGTGGTTGGACATTTTAAACTTGCATTATGCATCGTGGTTATTATAATTTACATGGTGTTTTACTACTTTTTCCAAGAAAATGTGTACGATTTTTACCAAAATAAAATATGAGGAGTGTTATTGTGGGGTTGTAAAGCGAATTATTTCGCAGGAGTTATATTTTTACGAAATCATAAACGGAAAACACGCGTGGAAACCTTAGTTTACGAAAGCCGTAATACCGTATTCATTGGACTCCTCGATATAATATTCTCTCCGTTTTCCCTCAGACGATTTCTGGGAATTTATTATTTCCCTTCAGCCCAACCTAGCCCGACTATCCTGGGAACCTCTATTACGAGTTACGAGCGCCCATCATTTAGATTTTCCATCTTAACTTAATTAACGGTTTCTCTATTCATTTAGATAAAATATGGTTTATTTTGTTTGGAGGTAGATTTTCTTCATTTAGTGGTTGTTTTAACTAGATTTTTAAGCTACTACCATTATCGTTTTTCATAGATATTTATGTACTTTTAGCTATTCACTTAAAAAAAACTCTTGAAAAAATAATTCATAACATTAAACTAACTAACTAATTAACCATCATGCCGTCTCCCTGTAGGGGTAGGCAGAAAGAATGCAGTGCCACACTTTAACCGATGCGGCACTCCATCCTTCTCTTTTCGCCCCCGCGGGAGACGCGGTGTTATGGGCTGCGAACCTCATCGCCACCAATAGGCAACTCCCACATAACATAAAAAGTTTCCAATTGTATATGAGATTATTAAATTGGCGTTAAATAGATTATTATTAATTTGTTGAATAGCACTTAACATCTATATAGCTCAAGCTTGATCGTTTAAGGGGTTAGGAGCAGTCAGAGTATGAAAAAAACTAGTAAATTTAATAAATAAAAATTGACACTAATTTAATTTATTTAAAAAAAATCAACAATATAAAATTTTTGTATCGTGTTTTAACTTGATTTGACCCAAATTTGAAAGAAATATTATATATAAATTAAATATGAAGTTATCGCCATGCCTCTTGGACCCTGTTCCATAATGCGGTGACTTTTATAACTTCTTACAGTTCATCTTAAATCATTCAAATAAAATAAAAATTATAACTTTAAAAGTTAATCTTGGGCCTGATCGAAGGATTTTTTTTCTTTTTAAAAACTTCTGGTTTCTATAAACAATTAACTGTTGCATTTTTCATCCGAAATGAAAATGAAAATCCGTAAGTAAATTATTAGAGGCTAGCATTTTGTTTATTTAAAAAAAAAAAGCTTCATCAGGCACTAGATTAACTATTAAAATAATGTATTTTTTTATTTGAATGATTTAAGATGAAGCTGTAAAAAGTTATAATGGTCACCGCAAAGCACCACTTATGGATCAGGGTCCAACAAATATAGCGATAACTTCATAATATATAATTTATATTTTATTTTTTCAAATTTTGGTCAAATCATGTTAAAACATTGTATTATATTATATGTTGTTGATTTTATAAAATAAATTAAATTACTGACAAAAAATTGAAAACACTTCTTTTTTCATACCTCTTAACCTAACCCCTTAATAATGGGAGAATATGAATAAGGATATATTGAATTATTTTTATATTTTAACTAAGATGGCTTTTGTTAGTCGCACGCCATTGATGCTGTATATCCTAGGCGAAAGCTAAGAAGATAGATCTCCTGACCTTGTCTTAAGATATTTCTACATCTTTGAATCGTATCACGTACTCTTTTGTCGTGGCTTATCGTAGATTTGTTCATGATTATATCTAAATATTAAAATAACTCTATTTTTCATTCGAAACAGTGTTTTGCACGTAAAACATTTATCTCTTGTTTTAATGCTCCATGGATGAGCTAGAGATAATAACATTAGTATGTTATGACTCAGCCCTTATGTTAAATGTACCATGCCCTGCCTTCACAGAAGTCGTCAACGTAATTATTGTCAAGATGACATTTCCTCTAATCTTCCTTGTCTCTTCCTTTATTCGTTACGCGCTTTGTTAGACTTATTACATTTTATAGGAGATGAAAAAGATATTTTATTTTTGGAAAAAGCTTATCATTTTTAACAGTGTGTCGCACATATATTTAAATAGCGGTGTTCTTTTTTAAATTTCATTTCAATTTTATTCAAAAAAATTGTATTTTTTTTATTTACATTTAACAGATATTTTCTTATTAAAATCTATGTTGCGAAATAATTTATTAATAATATAAAAATAAATGTTGGTTAAAATTTCCAACAGTGTTTTCTATCAATTAACTAAAATGAACTACATTAAAAAACTTATTTTATTATTTTCAATACTTAATTCTTACATATTCAGTAACTAACTGACTAACCATCACGCCATCTCCCCGATCGGGTAGGGAGAAAGAATGGACTGCCACACTTTAACCGATGCGGCACTCCATACGATGGGTTGCGAACCTCATCGCCACCAATAGGCGTCTCCCGCACACACTTCGATCGCGCAACGTCCACAAAATGAACCTAAATTAATGAATATAAAATACAATGATATGAAATAAAATAACAAATTAAAAATAATATAACACAATGTATTTACATAAAGTGATTCTAAACAAAAAAAATATTATGCGACCCGCAGGAATTGTCAGGTATTTAACATGCAAAAATTGCGGCATGCAACTTTTTTACAATTACCATAAATATCGTAAAATCGAATCTATACCTGTACATAGTTGTTTTCAAAAACTAAAAAATTTACCATTATAAATATATATTCTATTTTTTAGAAACTTTTCTTGTTATTATATTATTTTTTCTTTATCTGCACATTTATTCGCTTCAAGTAATCCCTCTGACATTATGAACTTATAATAACCTTTACCTCAAGATCCTTTGTATTGAGATTACCCGGGCCACACGTGGCCCGGAGAGAGAGTGGGCGAGGCATCAGTTTAAAGGTTCCTCGATAATCCTGCTTACCATCTGTTCCCTTTGGCTCCCTGGTAATTTCCGGAATAAGCAATAAATCCCCAACAAGTACTTAGTACTTAAAATCGTAATTAGTGTATGCTTTGAAACACAATTTTCGGATTAGCTGTTTAGTTCGCCAGCCGAGGGTTTAATCCTCAATTCAATTGTGCTTACTTCAATTTTCTTATTATTTAAACAAGCACACCGCCACTTAATATTTATAATACAATAATGGCGTAGACTTTTCATCAATTAATGGCGAAGATTTTCACGGATGGTAGCAAAACGTTGTTTTGGGGTCTTGAGTATATTAGTGACACTTGTCTTTATTGACAAACGTATCGGAAATCGTTGCATTCTCTATCTTCAGGGTAGTTATGATATAAGTAGTCATAACTACCCTGAAAATGAACACTGCAACAATCTCCGAAACGTAAGTCGAGATAGACAAACTACACGGATATACCCAAGATCTCAAAAAGTATTTCTTTAATTAGTTTATTCATGGAGTATTTGATTTCAATGTCATAATATAGTTCCAAAAAAATCCATATCCTTTCAGTGGTTTTCTGTAGAAGGAAAATAATATATGTATTATATTATAAACCACAAAAGTGGTCCAAACTAATCATTTGCCTCGGAGCCCCACTGGATCCAGGTACAATACTGATTCATATACGCAAAATGATTATACAAAAAAGTGTAACATGTACTTAATATTAAATTAACTTATCGTATGATGGAAGATCGAACCTACATTGAAAATCAATTAAGAGATTGCTCCTACGTCGTCAGATGTGTAAAACAGCTTTTATGTATGATCAAATGTACTACTTAGTTAAATATACTATTTTCAAATATGGTTTGTATTGTGAGAATTTCCTTTACATTTTATATAATATAAACCGTAAATAATATTATTTTAATAACGTTTTATTGCATAAAATAAACTCAAAAATATTCATAATGAATTTACTTTATGACATAATGTATTAAATTTGCAGTACGCTGATATTCAAGTACAATGGTTGCATTATACAAAATAACTACGGCCGTATTGTGGTCATCACACAATAATCCCGACTACAATGTCTCCGTATGAATTTCCATTAGACTTTCCTTTGTTCCCTGACGGTGTGCGCCATTTCCCTTCTGATGGGTTAGGAATGACTTTGAATGCATTATTCCATATTGCCATTCCATTCACTTGCAGCGCGATTGACTTACATGCATTATCGTAAATTCTTTCCGTGCATTATTTCTACCTTTTGTGTTTTACTCTAATCGATTTGAGTCAATCTGTAATAAAACTATCTTTATTCGTTTTCTATTCCGATTCAAATCGAACTGCAATTTTCTAAATTCATCGTATACACAATAGTCACGGCAATAACAATTCTTAGCTTTATCATACATAATTCAGCTGTTAGTGACATCAAATAAAATCATAATTTAAGTCATTTATTGTTTCTTGAACAATGATGTAAAACTCCATATTCAATAATTAATACTAATGAAAACGTCGGTTTTCTAGAATTTTTATTATATTTTATGGGTATGACATGTTTCGCTCTTCTAAGGCCTTAAATGGTAATGCTTTAGAAGGGCCAAACATGTCATTACCATAAAATATAATAAAACTTCTAGAAAACTGACGTTTTCATTCGTATTAATTTCATAATTTAATTGTTTTTATATAATATACATTCAAATACACGTTAAAACATGTGTTAAATCAGTTCGTCTAATAATTTTTCAAAAAAAAATTGTATAACTCAAAACAACCTTTTTACTAAATTATTTCATTTTCTTTATAATATATTATATTTAATTTCTGTTTTATTTGTTTTATATCATTCTCGTTAAATTTCATTTCATGTCAGTGAAAACAAATGTTTTGTATTCATATCATTTTATTTAGTATTATATAATAGAATAAATATTTTATTTTAAAAAAATGGATATCTTCCTTAATAATAAATATGTGTATTGAAATTTAATCAGTAGGAAAAATTATAGCGTTACTTAAAGAACAAAACATAAATTAATAATTTTATTGTTACTAGGTACGGTTTTTTACTTTTGTTTTTGCTTATATGTATCAAGTAATAATATCATACTAAATTTGTTTAAATAAAATATTTCTTCTTCATTTTCCATCGTGATGCGGTCTAGATTCATTTTCGAATATTTTTTTAAAAACATTGTATTTTCACAACGAATTATTGCACATTTCAGTCATGTTTCGGGCCACAGAAGTCCTTCCTCGGTGTAAAAATAAGTGTTATAGCTGTTATATTTTTTATGTATCGATTACATTGTTAAAGTGTGCGAATGGAACGTTTATAACGGAGTGCCGTCATTTATTTATAAATTAAAGCAAATTTTGTTTTTCCTAACGTAATGGCAGTGAAGATCGTCCATCAGCATTCATTAATATTCGGGTATTGTATTAAAATTTAAGTGTTTTCAGTAAAGATTGTTTTCTCTAGTTCGGTTCCAGACCTTTGTCTTCCCCAGCCTATTGTAAAACGGGACTTCAAGTCTACTCCAGTGATTTATGGATAGTTCCCGCACATAAAAAATAGTTTACCTTTTTATTTCACCATTTAAGTTTCGTTCTGAAGGGTACGCCGTTTGCAAAAATTTTAATATCGGTTCAATTTGAAAAAAATATAAGACGACACTTTCGCGTTTGCTACTGAACAGTTAATTCCGTCTCTTCCAACATCTTGCTTCTTTTGGTACAAAACTGAAAATGCTATTCCCTTCGTCGTTTACCCAATAGATTTCGTTATTTCAAAAATAAGTGGCGAATCGCTCGCGATACATCAGATATTTAACGTTCGAGACATTAATTTTAGATAATCTTTAGGCATTAACACTGTAGAATTCCACAATGACGTTTTTTTTTAACTAACTAACTAACTAACCATCACGCCATTTCCCCGGAGGGGTAGGCAGAGAGAATGGATCGCCACACTGGCCTGTCCTGGAATACCTCTCGAGATTCCTCTACATCCATACATCTTACCATGCACGCACGTCGATTGTTCCGACTTCGAATGTGGCCGCCTTTTAGTAATTGATTAATTTGGTCATGCCATGTTTTCCTCGGTCGTCCTCGGCTTCTTTTCCCACTCACGCTGCTTGTGTACAACTTTTTAACCATTCTACTCTCATCCATTCGTTCCATATGTCCGAACCACCTCAGGGATCCTTTTTTAATTTTATTCATGATGCAGTCATCTGCCTTACATTTCTTTCTTATTTCATCGTTCGGTATTCTATCATACAACGTTTTCCCGCACATTCTTCTCAGTAATCTCATTTCTACGGCGTTTATCTTGCTTTCATCCTTCTTTTGCCAGCTCCAAGCTTCACTTCCATACATGAGGGTTGGCACTAGAACTCCATTGTGTACTGCCATCTTTGCTTCTGTGAATATATTTCTATTTGCAGTAATGACTTTGAGTGCGCCATTTATTTTATTTAGCACCAACTCTCCTTTCGATGTCTTTCTCCATTTTTCCGTCCCTTGTAAACATGCTTCCCAGATACGTAAATTCAGTAACTTGCTCCAATTTAATTATTAAGATTTTTTTTATGAATTAAAACACTGTTTTTTCCACTTCTGAGTTTATTTTTCTCGACAGTTTATATGATGATGAAGGTCTATGGTAAGCCTTCGAATCATGTCGAGAAAAACAAACTTTAAATGGGAAAAACAGTGTTTATTCATAAAAAAATTAAACCATTATTTAAAAAATGGAACATCTCGGTTTTTTATGGTATCTTAGTATTTTTTACAACCTTGTTTTTTGTATCAAAGAAAGCATGTTGCATTCTGATATTAATTATTTGTATTTTTTTCTTTTCTTTGGTAGAATGTGGTGTCATCTACTGTTACATCTGTGTATCTATAAATCCGTAAATTTGTTTTTTTTCATCGTTCGTCACTCTTCAATTTATTTAGAATGACTAAAATGCTAGATCGGATACAAAATTGAATGGAAGCAGCAACCGATCAATCATGATATCCTCTCAGGATCCTATACTGACAGATCAGATATAGTTATAATAACCCATTTCATCCCGAAATTGCTTATTTTATCCTTACTTCTCGAACCTAAATATTAAAAGATTACAATAGACGTTTTACAAATTATTATTTATTGAGGTGAAATCTGTTTCGTATTTTTACGTTAATGATCAAAATGCAAAATGCATGATTAGGCATTATCAAATATTCGCTTTTTTAATACAAAAAAAAAATAGTATATTATAGACACCATACCTAAATACTATTGATGAATTGCATTTTCTTATTCGAAAATTCTTCCAAAAAGTTGTGAATTATGAGATTAAATAATATACCTTCAATAAATAGTTTGCGTTCTATCAACAACGAAGATTACCACCAAACGATAGCAACGTGCTACCGAAACCGGTCGCGACTAAATTAACAAAGTAAATAGATCTTAATATTATAAGTAAATGCATATTTTTGCTGTTTACGATAAATACGTTTTTGAGTTAAACTACTCGTATACTTTTTAAATATCTGTTATAAAAGAATTTATGATGGTAACCTCAAACCGCGATGTTATTTTAAATAGGTATTTGCCTAGACCTAATGGTGTGGTGGTTGTCCAAATTTAATTTTAATTAAATTAAAGTAAAGAACCTACGATAGGGAAGACGTGTATGGTATGTACACACGCCGATTTACGGTGAACAAGTTTTTTAAAAGACTAAGGAATAGATCAACGATATTAAAATGCATTATACAATCACCAATATGTGCAGAAAATAGCTCATTATTATGAAAAAGGAAACTGGTAGTGTCCAGGCTTAAAACCAAGTCCCTTGCATTAGGAGCTAAACGTTTTGTCCCCTGGACCACCACCCGATCCGGTTAACTGGTAATCTTAACGAGAACATAAAACAGATAAGTATAGAAATAATAAAGCAAATATCGCGTCTCCCTGAGGTTGGAGAAATGCGAGAGCGAAGCTCTTACTAAAAAATATATTATTGTTGGTGAATATTGAAGGCATCACTAGTTCCAATATTTGCTACGGGCGCCAGAGTGCTTAACGCCCTCGGGGAGGAGCGTGGAGGTCGCCCGGAGCTCGGAACTCGGAACCCGAAAGCTCGGGTAATTTAATTTCATAAGACACAGGTGTCGAGGGTAAATTCCTAAAGTAAGAAAAGCACTATGAGCAAATTATTTATTTTGCAAATTTATTTTGCCTCGAATTTGTCAACGTCTAGCGTTAACGCGATTTTAAGTTTGATCAGATTTTATCTACACTAGAAAAACGAAGGCATTTCAATGTTCATTACGAAATTGTGTTTCGATCCCGGCCTTTATGTATAAAGGAACAATTAGAAACTTCCGGAAATTGATACTTCTTGAACTAATTGTTATATCTAAGTTTATACTCAGAATTGTATTATATTATATTACAATATTTATCTACAGTAATATTGTTATAAGATATTGAATTTTCTTGCTAGGAAATCATCTGAACATTTTTTTTAATTAAGCTGTGAAATGTTATTACTTTTTTTTTTAATTTATTGATTAAGGATCATATTTTTGTATGTGAGTTCTTTTGACACTGTTTCATTTTGAACACTTAAAATTTCGTTCTGTCTAATTTCTTTAATAAAAAAATGGCATCTTCGTTTATTGAAAACAATCCAAAAACTATGTAGGAAATTGTAGTTCTTCATAAATTTATTTTAAAATAATTAGGTATGTAATAGTTTTGTTTTCTACAAAAAACTGCTCTTAACTAATATGAAACAAAGTCTTATCATTAACCGATTTATTTAATGGTTCGACACTATTGAATGGATTTTAGAACTGATTTTGTTGTCAAAACATAACTGTCTAGGACATATACATAAAAATTCTTCAATATTATTATAACTATTCTTCTTCTTGTCCTGTTATACCCCCGTGGTGCATAGGGCTTCGAGAATCCTTCTTAAGCCGACTCTCCTGGACGTTTAATACGAGTACCTAGCACTCCAAGTGAATCCTACTGCATTTACCCCGGCCTGTAGAGCTCTTACTAAACCATAGATATAAATTAAACAAATAAACCTTCCCTAAGAATTATTACACTGTACCACATTTTGTTAACCAAATATGTAAATTGAACAATTAAACTTTTACTATTATTTATGATATTATTAATAAATCATATGTAATCTAATGATTTCACTGAAATGGAACTTAGTTTTTAATATTAACTTCCATTTTTTATCTTTATTTTTACATAAACCGGTTTTGGCCCGTCTGTCGACCTGGCAACCTGGCAACACCAGTCGCTATCAAAATAAAGACAAAAAGTAAAAGTTATTATTAAAAAATAACATGTGATCGTGTGGGTCACATCGGATCAAGATATAAAAACCTGCGAAACCAGTCAGTGTTGAAATAAAGACAAAAGTTTAAAGAATCATCGTTTTATTTAATTATCATTTAAAATGAATTTCCATCCAGAGATTTCAGTAAAATCATTTAATTATCTCAAAAAAACATCATTTTATCTTATTTTTATTGTTAAACAATTTAACCTCTCCCAATAATTGATTGTATTAAATATATCTTCAGGGTATTTCCCACTTCAACATAACATACTCGTATATGGTGTATTATTTTTCTAACATACATTTCTTACAACACAAAGATTAAGAAAAGTTCTGAGCATTTCTTAATTTGGAAAAGTAATTTATTTATTTTTCTTGAAAGCTCTGCGAGAGGCTGCTATGGTCCTGTTGCCTTTTATCTCGATATTATTCTGCCCCCGCGGTGCACCCGTTGCCTCCACCCCTGCAAGGGACAATGGCATCCAGGACCGGATCAGATAATACACAATGGCATAACCATCATCCACTTATATTATTATGTCTTTGACTCTCAGACAGCTGGAGATACAATCTGCGCGCTTTGTGGAAATCAAATTTGTTGACATGTAATTACATTAAAAGATTATCAATGTTCTCGAGAACATTTTTTTGGAAGCTTTCTTCTTTCGCATTTCTATCTTCTAAAGCCTCCTTATCTTTAAACTAAATTTAACGTGTAAAAGTTAAAGTTTTCTATTTGGTAAAGAAATCAGTTTTTCAATATACTTTTCTCTCGTATTTAATTTGGTATATTAATAATTATGGATTACAAAATTTAAGAATGTGTTTTATTTAAGAATTTCCATGTGTCTAAACCATCTTAATGAAAGGATTATTAAGATCGTTTGGACATATGGAAAAAATGAATGAAGAAAGAATGGTCAAAAAAGTATATTTTACTTTTACATTTTACTAAGAGATTGGTTTCAGTTATTTGTAACACCTGATGAATGCCAACATACGCAACATACGATACACATGATGATGGTGAAACAGCTGTCACGAAATATCTCTTCATAATAGATTGTGATCCGTATAATAACAGTGTTTCAAATTCAAGCATTTTATGTTTACAAGTTACAAGTAACTTTTTATGTAATTTTTTATATATTATTTAAATGTCGATCGACTGCGTCAGGTGCGGCCCTCATACAAAATATCTTTATTTTGAAGTACGAGTAGTTCATAAAAGGGAAAATTTGGTTTTACAGCGTCCTTGAGATGATAAATTCATTAAAGCGCTCTATAAATTATCCAATTTATAATGATGTTATTATCATTAATTATTTTTACCGACGCTCTCGTAAAATTATTAAGAAATATTACGCAATTCGAAAAAGGCCTCCTGAAAATCTAAAGTATGTATCTCGCGTAAGGTCTCAGATGAAAATATTTGAAGGGTGTTTTTTCATCCGTACTTAAATATCCCGTACACATTTCATATCCTTATCTTAACGCAACCTCTGCCAATCAGGATAAAAGTATTTAATGTTCGTACCCGAGTCCTCGTAAACACTTCTGAGGGAAATGATTTTCCGGAAATTTACAATCCTGGCTCCCGCGCCGGGGCACCCATTCCACTTCCGTTCCCCCTGTTTTACACTCACATTACATTTTGACATTTCCGCTAAACGGTTTCTACATAATCTACATTACTGTGTTATGTAATAAGGACACAACATGTATAGGTATGTACGCGTGTACACTGCTCTTAATAAACCTTGCTCCTTGAAACAATGCGGTCCATCATTTTGAACCTGTATTATTATATTTCAACTGAAAATTTATATTTATCTTATTCTTCTTCTTAGTTTAGGCCTTAGACCTGTATCTTATTAACTTTTTAACAATATATTATGACGCGTAACGTTAATCTCTTCTTCTTTTTGTCCCGTCACACCTCCGTGGTGCATAGGGCCTCAAGGAATCTTCTCCACCCGACGCATTCTATCGCATGCCTGATGCTTAACATCATCCCAAGTGAGGCCTGCTGCCTTAACCTCGTCCTGCAGGGTTCTTCTCCAGGTGGCTCTAGGTCTGCCTCGTTTTCTCTTTCCCCCCATAGGGGAACAGTCTAGTGCACCCTGAGCGATGCAGGCTGGGTTCCGTCTCGTGTGTGACCGATCCACTGCCATTTGCGCCTAGCGACTTGTTGGCTTTTCGAAACAAAACTCTAATTGGCTTTTCGCCTGCCATGGTCCAGAGAATGGCATTTGACACTGTTTGGGCCCAATAGATTTTGAACATTGAGCGAAGGCACCTATTTATAAACACCTGGAGTTTACCAATAACGTCTGCGGTAGACTTCCAAGTCTCACATCCGTACAGCAGTACGCTTTTAACGCTAATTAACGTTAATAGGTAATCGATATTGCGCTTCATTTGTTTTCATTATAATCAAATTTTTGTATCTTTTAAATATATTATAATTAAACATTAAAATTCAATAGACACTATGTATATGGAACAATGTTTATTTCATTGTAAACAACACTATATTAAAAATTAAATGCGCGTCAATGAGATGAAAGTACTACGACGTGAAGCCGGCAAAAGTCTTCGTGACCGAATAAAAAATACGGAAATCCGAAGAATTTGCGGGGCTGAAGATATTGTCATTGACAAAAATAACCCGAGACAGACTACCGGAGGGTTCTCAACCACGTGGCCGACCACCAAAAATATGGCGAAATAGTTGTTAGTCCACTTTCCAGGAAGATAGGGAGGGGGTCAACCAATAACAGGACATCAAACCTATAAGAAGAATAAGTCAAATAAGAAGATTAATTGTAAATGTCTAATCACAAGATAATCAAATGATTTTACTGAAATCTCTTGATGGAAGTTCATTTTAAATAATAATTAAATAAAACGATGTTTTTTAACTACTTCCACTTTTGTCTTTATTTAGACAGCGACCGGTTTCGCCAGGCTCGCTGGCATCGACAGACTGGTAACACTATTGTAAACTTAGTCCTTTATATACATACAGATCAGGGGTGGTAAACATGATTCTATACAAAATTAATCTTCAAATATTTATGTAAAAATTTTCTGAATTTAACTATTGGTATTACAGGTATTCTTGGAGGTTCGTGTTTAATACAATGGGTTTTAATTTTTATTATCTCTTACATATTCATATATAATTTTTGAAAGAATGGTAATTTTGTTTAAATTTTTACTGAATTTAAATATTATATGTTATAGTTCTTGGTCCGTAAGGTTGGCCGCGCCTTATTCGGTTTTCCCAATCCATATAGCTGCTAGGGTCTAGAATCAATCAAAAACACATTTTATGTCTATCTTTCACACATATGTCTAATCACAAGTTGAGTGCTTCAAATCAAACGGTGAGAAAGTTTGTTCTTATTGTTGTCATCTGATTATTTCTCTAAATTTAGAAGCCAAATACAATCATTTTTAAAGGTGTAAACCCACTCGTGAGAATTGTAACAAAGAGTTTAACTTTTCAAACTTACAAATGAGTGGATATATTAAAATCTACATCTTGTCACCTATGTATTGTGTGACTAAGGACAATCCACTATGATCCAAGAGGAAGTCGACGTTGGTTAAAGCAACGAGGCGGTAGATAATTACCTACTGGAGAGTAATAAGTTAAGTTTAGTGTAAATACAGCAAAGCGAAAACTTGTGTTTAAACTCGCGTCTAGGAAACAAAAGGAAATTTCTCAAGAGTATCTTCACATTTATCATACTAATCTACTAAAAAGTAAGATGATTTTTTTTTGTTTGACTTTAAAGCATTTTAGCATTTGGCACCAATTTTCACTGTTTGATATTTTTAGGCTAAGGTGGCCACAGTGACGCAGTAGTAAAAATCTACATTAAAGAGATCTGTTTTCAACTCTATACTGGTGTTATCTCTAGGTTTTACCGTGTTTTTTGTAGTGAAATACTAAGCGAGCTTAATAACTGTACATTCTTTATTTGAAGATTTAAAAATATAGGAGATTTCCATATGTAATTCTTTTAAAACTAACTAACTAACTTACCATCACGCCGTCTCCCGAAAGGGTAGGCAGAAAGAATGGACTGCCACATTTTAACCGATACGGCACTCCATCCTTCTCTTTTCGCCCCGCGGGAGACGCGGTGTGATGGGTTGCGAACCTCATCGCCCCCAATAGGCATCTCCCGCGCACACTTTGATCGTGCAACATCCTCAAAAAAAGAATATAAAATACAACAATATAAAATAAAATAACAAAATAAAAATAATTTAGCGCAAAATGTTCTTTTTAGATGGTGCACAGATTGTCTTTGCTAAGATATTTTTAAACATACCTTAGCAAGGCGAAACATGTCATTCAAATATTACATTTCATAATCCCTTAGCAAAATTAAACATGTCATTCCCATAAATCTTCTTGAAAACAGATTTTTTTTATTCATTTTAAGTAAAAATCACATTACAATAACACGGCACATTCTTCGTCGTCGCATTATGAAAAAATACAATTTTAAAACGATTTATTGATTATATCAGTATCTTCCTCGAATATTCACTAATTCTTTTAATAAAAACAATATTATCATTAATTTATAAATGTATAAATTAAAATAGTAGAAAATTTGAATTGCTGCACGCGATCATTAAAGGCAAAAAAGGGGGTCGGCGAGATGTCGGCAGGAGGCCGAATTTTCTGCAACTTGAAGGACTAGACTGGCTTAAAATGCGTTGAAGAGCAATTTCAAGCTGCCAGGGACAGTGACGCCTACTCTCAAGTAATAATATACATCGCGGGGAGATGATATGACACCGAAAGAAGATGAAGATGATATTTTATCATCTTCATAATAAACCCTTAGTATTTTAATAACAATTCAAAAAGTGTTTATCTAACTACCGTGCTTCGTATGAAAATTTAATATTATCATAAATAACTTATTCCCTTTTAATGATTGCACGTTTTCATTTCGCTTTCTTTCATCCTTAGACCGCTAATCAAAAGATACGCTACTTATCTAGCATAGCTTCACGGCGCATTCTTCGTCGTCGCATTATGAAAAAAATACAATTTTAAAACGATTTATTGATTATATCAGTATCTTCCTCGAATATTTATTATTATTATCATTTTGCGGAATCGCTTTTTACCTTTATACAGCGCGAGTCAAATCGATGTTAATGATATAGCTATTATTTTGATTCTCGTGATATGTTTATTGTCACGTGAAGTCTTCACCAGACCAATGACAGTGTGACAATCACACTGCCATCGCCGGGGAACGAACCGGAGACCTTCGGTGTGGAAGTCAAAGCACTTACCACTCGGCCATGAAGGTTGCCATATCAAATTATCATTAAACACACACTCAAAATACCGATGCCCGCGACTAATTCATCTGACTAAAGTCAGTCTAAGTGGGCGAAAGTTAAATATCTCAATTGAGACGAAGATGCAAATTGGAAACAGAATATGGTTGATCGAAGTGTTTACAGGACCTATGACCTGTCATTGGTTGGGTAAAGCGCACGCTTTATGTAATACAACATTTCCATGGTGGTCATAAGAAAAAATGTGGAATGGGGAATTTCGTATTACATAAAGCGTGCGCTTAACCCAACCAATGACAGGTCATAAGTCCTGTAAACACCTTGATCAACCATATTCTGTTTCCAATTTGCATCTTCGTCTCTATTGAGATACAATTAATTCTTGAATTGATAACCCGCAATGGGTGAAATCCAGTATTCGTGTACAAGTATTTGTATACATTCAAAAAAAATGTTGTAAACATAACTGGTCCAAGTATGGCATATAGATAGGAGTGACATCTCCAGGCGGCTTCTAACAATGCGCTAATGGCGGTAGCCTTTCACATTGTGTTAAAAAGATGTTCGGCTTAATGCTTAATAAACACAAATCTTCATAGATGGCGTTAGTATGTAGATTGTATAAACTTCCACGTAAAAGAGTGTTCTTGGAGTTTAACATATATATAACTTCCAAAAAGTTTGTCAGACATGGTGATCATAAGAAGGAAGGTGGAGTTGTATTACATAAAGGGTGCGCTTAACCCAACCAATGACAGGTCATAAGTCCTGTAAACACCTTCATCAACCATATTCTGTTTCCAATTTGCATCTTCGTCTCTATTGAGATACAATTAATTCTTGAATTGATAACCCGCAATGGGTGAAATCCAGTATTCGTGTACAAGTATTTGTATACATTAAAAAAAATGTTGTTAATATATATCTCTCCGAAAAATCATGTATTTATTACGTAGCAATATTTCAAAGATAATTAATTTATGCCAGTCCGATTTTGGTGTACCCGTACTTATCTATAGAACCTCGCGACCCTTGGCTGGCAGAAGTCTCCGGTCCCTCGCCCCGCCCACATGGCCCGCCCAGGGAGCCACTGTGATTTGGGAACATTTGCATAAAAACTAGACAACCATTAGGGCTTCGGGCCAAGGAAAGAGGGACCATTGTCTCCGTGTTGCTAACTACTACTTTTGTTTTTGCGAAGTCATCCTTTCTATCCATTCTGTTTTCTGGTTATATTTTTAATTTTTTGTTACATTAAATTTCCTCTGAAACTCTTCGAAATATAAACATTGAATTCGATGTCATATGACAAACAATTGGTATTTTAGTTTAGTGAAACTCTATTTGAAATAGGAATGTGTTTTTTGCAATCAGTGAATTCAATCCTATATCACTACGTTAAGACCTCGTATCCTCATAAAGATTATGTTATATTTCTCCTCATATTTGGGAATATATAATATCCTTTTTAATTTATCTTTTCGTGAACAATGATGTAAAACTCCATATTAAATAAATATTATGACGTCTGTTTTCTAGAAGTTCTATTTATTTTATGGGAATGACAAATTTCACTTTGATCAACAGTTGATTAAGCGAACATTTAATTCGCATAAAATATAATAAAACTTCTAGAAAACGGACTATTCATTGACCAATGATATTTTTTAACTTTCATCCCTTCTAAATTTATTTTTAAAATACATGAGAAAGTTTCAAAAAGACTTTAAAATAAAAACTTCGAAACCTTATCGTTGTGTAAATAAATAAGATAATTTCACCGTTTGTAACGAAATTGTTTTTTTTATTCGTTTTGTTTATTATTTTATTCCTTCTTCTTCTTGTTATTATGCATAATATAACATCATTTAGTTAAACTCTTAAGAAATAATTTTAATTAATGTTTTTAGTAAAATAAACTTTAATGTACACCTCGTCGGAGAGAATTTTAAGTTTTACTGTGAAATTTATCATTGATACCATTGCGTCCATAAACTTCCTCGGTATTCCGTTACCATCGCGACCAACTTCCCGGGTAGGGATAAAACTTTGGATACCCTTGCAAAAAGATACTCGGATCCAGTGTTTACCCAATTCCATTGAACTGGAATAACACTCTACGAGTATTTAAAACTTTTCAGTCAAATCGATTTTTAAGTTTATTGTTAACATACCGTTTTTTATAAGTATTATCAATTTTGTTTCCAATGAAATATAATAAACTAACTAACTAAACAACACACCTTCTTCAACAGGGGTAGGCAGAAAGTATTGACCGCCACTCAGTTCTATCATAACATACTTCTTACGATTCCTACACATTCATACATCGAGTCATACGCGCACATCGGTTTGATTTGATCGTACCACGTATTTTCGGCCTGCTTCTATTTCTTGTTCCGTTTACGTCTTTTTTTTCTTTTTTTTTCTTGTATACAACAGGTTGCTCGAACCCAATTACAATTATTAATTTTTATTCTTCTCTGGTTTCAATCCTGGGATTGGTTTGCAGCAATTTCCTCCATTATTCTCTTCCATTTTTCCCTGTCTTGTGCGGCTCTTTTGAGATCTGCATATGATGAGCAGCGTACGTCCACCAACAGGTCCTCCAGGTAGTCTCGGCGTGGGCGTCCCCTAGAGTTTGTCCCCTCGATCATACCCTCCATTATGGCATGAAAGAGACCTTCTTGACCTATTACATGGCCGATCCATCTTGCACGCCTTTCGGACAAGGTCCTGAGCAGGTGCCTTCCTCCTTCGATTCCTTGAAGAACTTCCTCATTCGTGATGTGGTCTCTCCAGGAAATTCCAAAGAGTCTTCTATAGGACCACATCTCAAAACCCTCTAGTCTCCGCTTATCCCTTTCGGATAGGCACCATGTCTCGCAGCCGTACATCAAGACACTCCATACATAGGTCTTGATGAGGAGTATTCTCAGTTTTAGGTCTATATTATTTGATTCTATTATTTTCGACCTTTTATTAAATGCAAGCCTAGCCTGATGTATACGGCTGTCGACCTCGCTCTTAGACCGACCGTCCCATGTTATTTTGCTCCCGAGGTAGACAAACTCCTTGGTGTTCTTTAGTGGAACTCCTGACATCACTACTCTCATCTGATGTTGCGTTCGGCCTACAGTCAGCAGCTTTGTTTTGTCCTTATTTATCTTCATGTTGTAGCTATCTTGAAGAATGTCTTGCAAAGTATCTAAGGCCTCCTGCAGTTCCTCCTCACTTTCAGCAACCATAGCAATATCGTCAGCAAACCTTATCATGTCTATCTTTTGCCCGTGTATCCTTACACCTTCTCTGTGACTCATTCTCTCTCTCAAGTCGTCAATCGCATTCTGTATGTAAACGTTAAAAAGAGCAGGTGACAGAGAGCATCCCTGTCTTACCCCTTGTCTTATTGTATACACATTATTTTTAGCTATAATATTGATGATTTACATGACATGTGATAAGTAGCCAATCTATCGCCATTTTATTGTCACGTGAATTCTACACCAGACCAAAGACAGTGTGAAATCACACTGCCATCGCCGGGAATCGAACCCGGGACCTTCGGTATGGAAGTCAGAGCTCTTACCACCCTGCCACGAAGGTCGTCGTTTACATATTATAAAATTTGTGGAAAATGGATGTTTTCGTCAATATTAAATTCATCTATGATATATTACTACATATTTTCTTTCTTTATTGTAATTTTAAATAATGTGTATTATCTGTTACTTACGTTTTTTTCTTATTACCTTTAAATAACCGAAGCACTTTGCGTATGGAATATAATCCTCTGATAATTAGTAAGTATGCTCACTTATATATTTATAGATTTGTATCGCTGCCCACTATTTTTAATAACTTTTTTTAATGCTGGTTTTTACATTGATGTTAAATGGTTCAAACATCAAACTAAAATAAATAAAAATAACTGTTCATTGTTACACATGTCACGTACCACGGGTGCCACTTGCAGTGTGACGTTTGCACTACTCTGTATTATCCAATCACTTTACACTTTTAATGGGCTTTATGTTTAACACCAATTGGGATCAAAAACTCATTATTAATATTCTTGATTGGCACCTTTGTAATGTCTACCCCTCAATTCTAGAAACGATAACTTATATCCTATAACCATAAAAATCTTCAAGAATTTTAGCCTCCTTGGTGATTTTTCTCCAAGTTCCTTGATCCTGCGCTTTTTGCTCTCTTCATCTTCTTCTTTAACAGCCGTTGTCGTCCACTGCTGGACATAGGCCTCCCCCATACTTCTCCATGTATGACATGTCATACGGGGGGTGGTTGGCATTACAACGCCACGCTTGCCAGACGGGTTGGCGAGGTGTCCTTCCACGTTAGCCTATGCATCAATATTATCCACCGTGGTTATTCATACTCGATCTCTAACATTTCGCATAGTTTCCAGGGGAGACCAAAGTCGAGGAGGTGTGGATAGGTACTTGGGATCAGATCAATCCTCCAGCGTAGCATGGCCATCACCACGGTGATTTTGCTCTCAGCAGTCCGATTCGCCCAACCTAGCCAGATCAGCCAAAAACCTAACTTAAACTTGGATATAAATGGCTATCAAATCAAAATTGTGTCACCATAACGTGACATCGTAAAGCATAGGCGGCTGACGCCCTTGGGAGAAGCCGACCATGCTCGGGCGGAAATTGCTCCAATCCCCACGGCTTCCACCGATGACGTAAGCATTTCATCTAATTAGCCCGCCCCGCAACGGAGACCTCCCCAACAATACCTTATTTACCACCGCGGTAAAGCACACGCAACCAAAACCGACAAATGTAATGTGGGTAGCTATAATTATGATTGTGATCTCATGTTGGTACTATGAATTTTCTATAAGTGTACTTTGCCGCTGTGACTATTTGCGCTCGTTGAAATCGCCTCTAAGACGGCGTTGAATGTAATGTTTATTGCCTACATTCGCGCAGATTGGACCTTAATCCCTCTGTTTACGGCGCGGATTATCATCTCGCTGGATGTTGGACGTTAGCTTTATTTATCGACTTAACTGACAACATGGCGTTCTGTTTTTATCGACCTTTGCTAAAAGATTTTTCGCCATACTACAATAAATAGTTTTCCTCCCGGTTTTTCACAGAAAAAATACATTATTTTTAAATGAAGCACTCACTGTGTGGTTAGGCATTTAAAATAATCATTTATTATTCTTATTTTTCTTCTTTAGCCTTTCCCTATAGGTGATTACTTAGGTGATAATCTTCCAATATTAAGATGATAAATCCATTGAGCGGTGAGTATACATAAATCTCCTGCATGTAATATTAAAACATTTCTACTGCTGGATATATGCCTCTCCTATTTTTCTCCACTCGTCCCTGTCTTACCTTGCCGCATCCAGTTCGTTTAGCTATTGGAAAAATCAGTCCATCGTTTAGGTAACCTACCTACAGTTCTTTATCCTATGTCAGAAGTATTTAGGGTGTTTATCTGCTATATGTCCATCCCATTGCCACTTCTATTATATTGAGCAGTGCGATTCGTGATGTCGGCAACCTTGATTCGGCGTTTAATTTATTCATTTCGTATTTTATCTCGAAAACTCACGCCGAGCATTTGCCTCTCCGTGGATGGTTGTGTTTGAATTTATGAACACAAATTATTACATGTACCTGTATAAAATAACACTTATATTAATCAGCTGAAGCACAGATACTAAAAACCATTTGAACACCATAGTCTACATTATGTATCTGTATTTTTATTTCTTTTATATTGCCCTCATGAAGCTTGGGTACACGTGAAACTAGTTGACTTTCTGTGGTTCTGTGTTAATATAAGAAGTATTCTTCTTCTTTCGGTGCCGTGTCAGGTCCCCCCAACGTTGGCGATCACTGCAGCAAAGCAATCTCATGGTCTGAACTATTGTATTATAATTCCTGTCCACTCTTTAATGTTCCACAGCCAGGACATCTGTCTTCTACCAACTCTCCGACGTCCCTCCATTTTACCCATTAATATTCGAAGGAAGTGGTATTTTTCTCCCCTTAGCACATGACCCAAAAAATGATAACTTTCTAATTTTCAAACTCGACAACAGCTATGTATTATTAATTTATTTTATTTATGTAATAAATAATAAATTATCTAAGAAATGTAAATTTATTTTATTTATGTTATAAATAATACTTTTTTTCTATTAGTGTATTTTTTGTACTAATTATCTCACGAAATAGAAATAATACAGCAGAAAATATTTACCAATTAATCGATTTCTCATTATTGAAGCAGTTAGTGTATCTTTATTTTCTCCTCGCCCTTTCTCGTTTTTTTTCGGTCGGTTTTATAACATTTATCACCAGATGTTTCGTTGGTAAGCATCTTCTTCCTTACAGCCTGGAGTTTTTTTGCTCTGTAAACATTCGCCAGTCAGATGATTTTGGGCTCTTTGTCTCTCTCTTTACTTAGGATTCACAGAAAATTGCATATTCACAATATCACATGGTCTTATTACAGGACAGTTTATGTATCGATTTCTATATAGAAAAATGTTCGTTAACAATACATTTTGAAAAATGAATATATTCTATTTAAGATTACTAATTCATAATAAATGTGAATGAAAACGTCTGTCTTCTAGGAGTTTTATTATATTTTAGATGGAATGACATGTTTCACCCTTCTAATACATTATCAAATGCACAAACATTTTATAATACCTTAGAATGGAAAAATATGTCATTCCATGTCAAATATCATAAACTCCTAGAAGACAGACGTTTTTATACATATTAGTTATTTAATATTCATTTTTACATCATTTTTCAAGAAACAATAAATACTTATTCAAGTTCAAGAATAGTAAAAACTTAATGTATCCCATTCAAATAAAAAATATATAATTTACTTGATTTGTTTGGTATATATTTGGTATACCTATAATATTAATCGAATATTTCTTATTTTTTTATTTCAAACAACATTTGTATGTTATAAGAAGCTTTTCTTAATTCTGGAGAGTATCCTGTCTTCTTAATGTTGAATCTCTCATGCGTTTCTGGTAGTATACTATACACAATATATTATTTTACCTGTTCTCAATAGATACCTTAAAAATAAATTTTGTAATGTCTGTTGATGAATCAAACTGATTTGAACTGATTTGATTTGAATTTTGTAGTATTTTATTTTCGTGAAACATTATTATTAAGTTTCATTTTCTGGTTCATTTGATCACTGATAATGAACAGTAACGGCATAACCGTGGGATTAACTTATAATTTTGGTAACCTGGTGCGTTATAAATGGCTTGAGAGGTGATAGCGTCTCTTTGAAGATTAAAATTAACTTGTCATCACGCCGCTAATATTAGAAGGACCCTAATAATGCTGTATAATCCCCAAAGTGGTTAAGAGAAAGGTAATGGAAACCCCTTTCAAGTATATGCAGATTTCTTGACTTTAATACTATTAACTATAAATTTTTGAGTCTATAGGTAATACGAAAGTTTAGGTGGAAAACGGCTAATCCAGAAGACTTCTACTAAGCCAAGAAGCCCGAGTTGGGTCCTTTCTTGCAATAATGAGTTGTTATTTCATCGTACACTAAAGGTCGTTCAAATATTTTTCTAATATCATTCCACTACATATTTCAATTCTTTGTTAATTTATTTTCTCAAAAAACGCGTGAAATTGAAACATTACAAAAGAAGAACGGTCTTGCCATACAAATACGCACAGATAGATTGGATTATTAAAAATAGTATAATTATTATTGTATAATTTTATTGCATGGTGTTCTTGTACCGATCCTTATCTATATAAGTGAAGCATGGAACTGGAAAAACAAGAAATTTAATTGTATCTCAATAGAGACGAAGATGCAAACTGGAAACTGAATATGGTTGATCAAGGTGTTTACAGGACTTATGACCTGTCATTGGTTGGGTTAAGCGCATGCTTTATGTAATTACAACATTCCTCATTCCACCTTTTTTCTTTATGACCATGCAAGACAAATTTTTGGAGGTTGTATATATGCTACAAATCTATACTTATCTTCACATGTCAGTTTCAATACGCTATCCATGTAGATTTGATTGCATATGTTAATCTTTTTAAGATTAATCTATATAATCCACACACTAACGCCATCTATGGAGATTAATTTTTAGGGATTTTCAGGAATGTTGTAATTACATAAAGCGTGCGCTTAACCCAACCAATGACAGGTCATAAGTCCTGTAAACACCTTGATCAACCATATTCAGTTTCCAGTTTGCATCTTCGTCTCTATTGAGATACAATTAAATTTTATAAATTAATCACCCACCATGGGTGAAATCCAGGATTCGTGTACAAGTATAAGTATACATTCACAAAAAATATTTGGAAAAACAAGGATTAAAGTAAAATGAATACAGTAGAAATGAGATCTCTATGAAACATGTATGATAAAACTGTATATGAAAGAGTATTGAATGCAAATATAACAAGTAAATGCAGTAAGAATGAGAGTATTATGTACAAAATAATGAAAGGTTTATTAAGATGGTTTGAATATATGGAAAGAATGAATGAAGAGCGAATGATAAAGGAAGTAGACGTAAATGATATAAATGGAAAAATAAATGGGGGATACTAAGAAAAACGTAGCAAGATAAAATCAATCAAATATTTAATGTCGACTATGTCGAATGAGTCGGAGAAATCAACGTGGGTACATGATAAGATTTATGAATGTTGTGGAAACGAGAGATATATGTTTAAAAAAAACAGTTTGGGGGTATATTATTTATGCCTACCCTTTCGGGGAGTTTTATTTTATTGTTCTAGAAACAATAAATAAGTTTTTTTTTAATATTATTGCCTTTTCTCTGAAGTTATAATCTTCGCTGATTGTTGTGTAATTTTGAAAGGATCGCTCCCAGCGGATAACTAACAATCAAAGTCTCCTCTCCCGAGCCCGATACGGCCAGCAAACTTCTAAGTATGACAAATTGACGGCCCTGACGAGGAAACAACTTCCCGAACTCTCCCAGACTGGAAGAGGAGATTTATTCTTACTCTTTCGAAGGCATAACTTGTTGATATAGGACCATTATCTATGTTCATCCAAACCATTTATAATAAGTTTTAAGTATTTTGTATCTTTACTTCTGAATCCCTGTTTATCTTTGGCTTGGATTAATTTTCCAATAATTCGTTGTGATTCAAAATAAAACATTGTTTATATTTTCCTTTCATTAATCACTATAACATGATAAAGTTAAAGAAAATCTGGTTTATATTTATGTAAGTTTTCGATTCAGCTTTCTATATTATTTTTTTCCTACATTAAATCCACATTGTTTTACTGTTTTTTTTCTATTTGGTTCTGGGATCAACTAACTAACTAACTTACCATCACGCCATTTCCCCAGAGAGGATGGATCGCCACGATTCCTTGTCCTGGCATATTTCTCGAGCTTCCTCTACATTCATACATCGTACCATGCACGCACGTCGATTATTCCGACTTCGAATGTGGTTCTGGGATTATTGCATCTAAAAATGTATTTTTTTAAAGAAACACCATTTATATGTGAAACCTGCTAACTTACGATCCAACCAACTCACCTTTTCTCTGGAGGGCTAGATAGAGGGGATGGACCGCCATATTTCTCTATTCTTATACCTATACCTTTCGAAAAAGATACAAGTAGTGTGAATGGAAAAAGAAGTCTAAGTAAGCTAAGGAAGATATGACACAAATTAATCAATTACTGAAAGGCGGCCATGTTCGAAGTAGGAACAATCGACGAGCGTGTATGTCACGATGTGTGAATGTAAAAGAAGCGCGAGAGTTATGTCAGGATAGAACAGTGTGGCGGTCCATTCTTTCTGCCTACTCCTCTGGAGAAACGGCAGAATGATCAGTTACTTAGTGAGTAAGGTATAAATATCAATAACAATCAATTTATAAATTAAACATTTGCATGTCATTATGCCAACGAGGTTGTATTTCAAACTGAGTTATACATCCGCAGGATGAGCGAGGGTAATAGATAGGGAAGAGCTCCCGCTGCAGATATATCAATCATGTTTCTCCATATCAGCGATTTTTTTATTTCCAACCCCTGAACAATATCCGCGTGAGTTATGAATGGAACCTATTTATAATATAAATTACCATTTTTATTCTGCTGCTTATCGCCAGCGCCATGTTTCATTTTAATTATTTTCTGCAGCAAACATGAAAGCTCGTTTGTGCTGTTTTATTTATGGCACACAACTTGCAGACAGCTTTACACAATTTTACGCACCGCGACTTCTGCCCTTTGCGTGTACGTTTGCATTTTAATGTTTAATTTGTATCGTTTAATATTTAAACGGTGTGTTTTATGCTGCTTTCATAATTCAACCCCTTAACTTCAAATATCGAGTGTAGCTCCTGTTTATAAATTCGTCCCAAAATCAAGAAACCTGAGCTTGACTCTTTTGGTACTACGATTAAAACAAACGTAAACAGTCACATGTGCCTCGTTGTTTTTTAAAAAAATATTCTACAATTCAAGATAACTTGTTTTTTGTAACATTATTTATGACAGATGCACGACCGAACTGTTTCTATTTCTTGTCGATTGTGGCCCGCACCATTGATATTAAGCGCGTTGTTGAAGGGGTTAGATACGAAGCCCTTAAATTATTTTTATCAACACAGCGATTTCTACAACAAATTAAGTCCTTTAAATATGTTATTTTTTATTGTAATTACATAATAATTTTAATGCATATTTACTGTTTTAATATCTAAACCGTTTGAGCGATATTCATTTCATATTTTAACCAACTATTAACGTAACTCAAAGCTCGTTATTGGAAGCATTGAAATAAGTCGTAATTTTAATATTATTTGAACATTGTTGCACTATTTTCAATCGTTTAATATTACAGGATAATTTTGTTTATAATACGATATTGTTTATTATCGTTTCTTTGCTTTCGTATATCATATACGTGCTAAATTTATTTTTATCTGTTAAAATGGTTTAACCAACAATATATCAAAAAATTGCATTCCGAATGTATCCGGTTGACTTCTACTATTCTAGAAAGCAGTTGGTTCGAATTGGCAGGTCCACTATCCACTGGCATCAGCTTATTGCTCTTAAATCAGTTGAAGACATTCCGATTGCCTACATCAAGGCGCAAGCAAAATATTTTATTTCATACTTTCGTAATATGCACTGAGTTTTGTGGTGTGGCAATATTAAAAATAAAATACTTGTGTATATTGTTTTTTACACCACTTTATTTTGTTTAATCAAACCTACCGGTTTTGCTCCCTCCGGATCTCCATCAGGGTTACAAACACAAACTGATTTTATTTTGTTTAAATCCAACTCTAAATTTAATGTACACGTATGTGTAACGCAGTAGTCAAATATAATTCGTGTATCTTAAAGCATTTAATTTAAAAAAAACAAGCGAATACGATCATTTATAAATATGATGCAAAATTCTTTCTTTAGGTTAGAACTCTGTTTTTTAGTACACAGCGCGTTTAATGTTCACCTGTTTCTGTTTACAGAAGAAACGCCCGCAAACACAAACTCTCAAACATCCTTGGCTTGTTGGTTTAGTCAATACGGCTCCTATTCCGTTGCGTTTACACCCGTGTTTTCTCTACAGGGTGGTTGTATCTACCTCCTAATTTGAATGTCGTGTTTTAATTACGGTTTGGCATTATTTAAATGTGTGTTCAATCGGCCATTACTTGTGAATCGCGTTAAAGGCAACGCGTCGCGGTCGACGGTCAATCCCAACAAAAGCCATAAAACGTAAATTAACAACGGCGATCCAATTTCGTCCTATCAACCCCAAAAATCGCTTTCCTGCAATAAATTACTGCTGTCGAAATTCACATTAGATTTTTATTGTCGTGAATTGGTATTTTTCCGTGTGTTTCTTGGGTGAACCATTTTTACAATGGTAACGTTTTTTTCAGAACATCAAAAGAATAGCTCCTTTCAAAGTACAAAGGTATTATACGTTTTTTTTTATAGCTGTTTCCGTAGTCAAAGCTTTAGTATTCACATTTGGAGAGGTTATCGCCTCTCTAATTGCGCTTCTGTTATAATATTCGCAATATCCTTTGATGTATCCTTTTTTCAGTGTACCATTTAGTATTCTGGACTCTGGTCTACATCGTGAAAGTACACGGGTCCACGCAACGGATGATAAAAATAATATCCCATTTTGAATTTAAAATTCTCTTTTCTCTTTGATATTTTGAAATATTTTACAACACGAATAACTCGGGCTGTAGCGTGAAATTCGGTTTTAATATAATGGATTCATGAATTTTGTCATAAACTGAATATTCGGAACATTAATCCCTTTGTGGCAGGTCTGAAATATTGAAATTGTATCTACCTCTAGTCATAAAATATGGCGTAAAATTGTTCAAAGTAGTTGTAGTATTATGTGTATTGTCCATTAGTTTCGGGATTTCAAAAGCTTTTACTGCTGTACGTTTTTGTTATATATTTTGAAATTTTACCATTATACTTACAGATCAATAAAATAGTCATTCTCTAATTATTTTTTTATGAAAAATCCATATATGTATTGGGTAAAAATCCAGTAGAATTTGTCTACAAGTATTTGTATACATTCAAAAAACAAAATATATTTTTTAGTATTTTTATCATATTGTCTCCACAATATGCAGGTATTTTACCCTTAAAACATTACGTGAAACAATCGTATACAGCAACGTGCTAAACATACTCTCGGCGCGGCGGGGGGAACCGAGATTACATTTCGGAAGTGAGAAGAGCGGAGATGTTAGAATTATTCTGTAAACATTCTCTTTGGTTTGGGATAAGCGCTCACGCAAAAGAAACCCAATTTAAACCGCGTATCAGCATCACTTTAATCCCAAATATCGCGCCCGTAACACGCGAGAGCGTATTACAACATGTAATTTCCTCCTTACGGACTTTAAATTTCTCAGGTTCTTTAAGGAAATTCGGTACCTACTTATGTACTCGTATTCATGTGTATTTAAGATTGTACATGAGACTAACGCGCATACATAAATTCAAACATTCACATTTCGTTGTTTTTTACTAAGTTATTTTTGTAGTATGTTTACTTTTGCTAATTTTTCATACGTCTGTTTCCTGTAATTATTACTTTTTATGGAAGTGACATTTGACAATGCTCCACCAGGCGAAACATGTGACTCGTAAAAAATTAAGAAGATTTCTAAAAAATATACATTTTCATAAATATTTAATATGGAGCTTTACATCATTGTTCAAGAAACAGTTCAATTTTCTTTAAACAAATTTGTTTTTTTTAATACGTTCTCTATTTAAATAATAAAAACACGTAAATGGTATGTTTCATTTTGGATATTTTTAATTATTTAATTAAAGGATTAAAAAATTACTAGACTTTAAATTATGTAAATAATTAATACTGCAAATATAAATTTTGATTAACTCTGCTTAATGTAACTAACTTGGTCTATAATAGGACATATAAGTATGTAATGGGACAAATTGTGGCTAATTTAATTTAATTAGATCTCTTAATGACCATGGAGAGAGGTCCTAATAGTTCGGATGTGTTTAAAAGCTTTAAAAGATTCCTGGAGAGTCGATAACGCTTTGTAGTGAGACATTATGTTATACTCTGATGTTAGTTCCGAAGTGTTTCTATGAATTTCAATTTTTTTTACAATTCCCCTGGATCAAAAACCAATAGTTCTATCACCTAGAAACATCATCCGGTTTAAATGATCAAATGTGGAGGTTCAAATCGTTATTTGAGAGCCGATCTCAGAGTGACAGAATTGAGAAGCCTACGTTCCATTGCAGGCAAAACTCTCAGAGATCGGATCAGAAATGAAACGAAAAGATATTTTTTTGGTGTTGAAGACATTGTGAAGTGGGAAAGAATTAGAAGGCGTTTTTGTAGTGACCATGTATACCACATTGAAGACACAAGACTTGATAAAAAAAAATTGAAAACTGCAACAGCAAGAGACTACCAGGAAAGTTGCTGAAGAGATGGAGAGATAACTGAATGTCTTCATATGGGAACAGCTTATCATCACAACTTATCAAATATAAGCTGTTCTCAACACAGGACGATAAGCTGTTCTCGATCAAATAGAACATGATCAAAAATGTATTGTTTCTCTAACAATGTTATTAAAATCCATATTAATAATAATTACATCTATTTTCTAGAAGTTTTATTATATTTTATTGGAGTGAAATAATGAGTTGTCTACTCCTGGGAATACAATAGAACCACTGTATGTTTATATAGTAAATCTTTTTCCTTTTTATGTTATTATCAAATATTTGATAATGCCTTCGAAAGGCGAAACTTTTCATTCCCATAAAACATGACAAAACTTCTAGAAAAGTGACTTAGTAATTTAGAAGATGAATTGATGGATATGGATACTATTTTTTAAAACTCCAATATAAATTATAAAAAAAACGCAACTGCTATATCGGTTTAACAGTATTTTTTTATTAATGTATTATATTATTATATATAGATACTTGTTACATTTTTTTTCGCCTTACGACAGCATGCTTGCAAAGCGAAATAATTTGTAAGAAGTATTTACATATAAATAAATAATATCACTGTAAAACCGATAAAGCAATCACGTTTTCATTATAATTTAAGAATGAGAATGTTACAAAAGCACCGATACATTTATAAAAAATCTTTTAAATTGTACTGTAAATTCACATAATCACAAGACACATATATGTGGTTAGGGAATATATTATAATACAATTCAATAGGAAGTATCACGACCCAGCCTACAACAGCGGGTGTATGGCCACTAACACGGAGGACGGCCCGACGAGCCGGCCGCGGGCGCCTGACAGGCCCACTCGACACAAGAACATACTCTACATAACCTTATAATGTCATTTCAAAGGGACGGCCGGACACGGGTCGGGGGTGGGCAGGGTCGGGAGCGGTGCCGAATTTTTGTCGTGGTATCCTCCCGTTTTAATTTACCTTTGCATTCAGTTTTTGACGGTGGAATTTTCTTGACAGCTTTCATCATAACACAAAGGAAGTTCTTTCATACGTTCGTATTTTATTATTATTTTCTATTCATTACTTCATGCGTAACGATCAATGATTGTGTGGAAAGTTTTGAATACTTGTTTTTGCTTCTTCTTATAGTATACTTATATTTATATATACAATACTTTATCAAGTCTCCCTGACGTTGGCAATTGCTGTAGCGAATGCATTCTCGCCACTGTTAATTATTCTTTGAACAATGGTGTAAAACTCCATATTCAATTATTCATACGAATGAAAACGTCTGTTTTCTAAAACTTTAATTATCTTTTCTGGGAATGACATGTTTTGCCTTTCTAAGGTTTTATCAAATGTATGTAATTATAGATAGACATTTGATAATTATATTTAAGTAATTTTTTTAAATCAAATATTTATTTTGTTCTTTTGATCTTGTTTTTATTTCAGTCAAACTTCAAAGTAAATTTTAAAAAGTTAGAATCCTTTCTGCAAAACAGCTTCATTTTAAGCTATTTCACACGTTCAGTAGGCGTCTAAAATAAAGCACGAACACGTCCGACATAGTGTCTAAGATTGCGGCGATAAATTTCCCGAATAGTATGCCGACGTTATTTTGCAATGATTTTTTATTAAATTATGTAGTTTCAAGCAACTGTGCACTGTCCTTCACTGAGACACGTAGTTCTATCGGATTCTCAACTAAAGCACGTGCGGCAGATGGCTATCTATTTGAAGTTTTCGATTTAAAATTTCCGTTCGAAAGAACCGAAGTATCTTTCCGATGGTTTCCAGAATAATATACCAATTTTTATATTCATCTCCAGAATGTTGATTACTATCTTGGGGAAATGGACCAGCGAGTCTTCTGCTCAGTTGGAAAATTGTTTTATGGAACCAAAACTCCCTCGACAATTTTCTTTGAGTCGCTTCCCTTGCCCCAGCCCAACCTAACCTCTCCCGCGCCCTGAAAACTTTTCTATGTTAATCCGACACTCATCCCGAATAATTGTCCCAGTATAAAAGTTCGCTATTTAAATTACCTACTCGCGTCTGCAGGACTAAATGATGATAATTGCTTTTCAAAAGTTGAAACACCGAATTCGGAATTTTTCGCTAGCAATTCGAAAGATAGTACACAAAGGTTTGGCATATATTTATGGTTCATTCCATTCTCCTAGTTTTTAAACTAAATTGTTTTTTTTTTATTATTATTATCTGGATTATCTACATATTAGATTTAATATGTGAAACTCTTAATAAGGTAAATTCATTAGTTGTTCATTGACTTTTCATATTTCCCTAGTAAGGTGCCATGCCAGTCAAAGCCAATTAGCAAGTGCCTACGATTGTGCTTTCAGCGTTGCGGGTCTGTTGGCGTGGAATAGCCTACATTTTAGTATTAAGTATGAAGATCGTGACGTTAAATTTAAGTAACTCCAAAAGATTGCAATATTCGGTCAGTCTATTCCTAGTGCGCCCTTGGAGTAATTGTTTTTACAAAACGGCGCACTTTATATATAATCAATCATAAATAATAATAATAATAATAATCTTTCATAAAATATGATTTAATTTATAGAAAAATTTCCTTTACATCATCATTAAATAAGTTCTATAATATTTTCATAATAATGTCATTCAAGATTCCATTTTTAACAACAATTACGTATGTCTTAGGTCTACGGGTAAATATTATACTACTAAAACCAGATGTGTTGCTTTTTAATGTTTTTTTCAATATCAGCTTAATATATTATATTATTACAAGCCAAATTGAAAAATTATGCCAAACATAAATCACGCCATATGTACGAGTATGTATATGTCGAGATTTATATCAATTAATTAATCACAATTAATCATAAAATATTACTTTATAAAATATATTATACACCAGCCAAATTCGTGTTATTTACAACACGTACGTGTGTTTTTTATTGTTTCTTGAAAAATATTAAAACTTAAAAAGTTCCTTGAGCAATAAATGAGTTATAAACGGAATAAATTCAAATACATTTTTTTATACAGACAGTTTACTTATATCTATGAACATTTTAAGAGTAACGGTAAAAATAAAGCCCAAGACGAGTTTATTGTTTCTTGTACAATGATGTAGAACTCCATATTAAATAATTATTACGAATAAAAACGTCAGTTTTCTAGAAGTTTTTTTATATTTTATGGGAAAGACATGTTTCGCCCTTCTAAGGCATTATCAAATGTCTTTGTTTTTTTAAACATTGAACATTTGATAATGCCTTAGAAGGGCGAAACATGTCATTCCCATAAAATATGATAAAACTTCTAGAAAACTGACGTTTTCATTCGTATTTATTATCTAAGACGAGTTAATTCTGTGATCAGTTTTTGGAATACAGGTAAGTATTGTATTTAGATTATTAATGAAAGAATGACACTTTTATAAATAAGAATACAGGTATGTTGAATAATAAAGAAAGGACACTATTAAAATTAAGAAAACAGGTATAGGGATTATTATATGAACTTCAAAATGTGTCATTCACATAAATTATAATAAAACTTATAGAAAACAGACGTTTTCGTTAGTATTAATTATAAAACACTAAACAGTGTGTACGTGTACCTGTTATACGTATTTGGCTGATGTATATTTAGTCGCTAATTGTGATTAATTTATTTTTCTTATCTCATTCTGATTGCGTCAGGGACTCGTTTTTTCTTGTTAAGTTTTACTTAGCGGATTAAATAATCCTCGGTTGCTACACATTTGAAAATTCCAGTTTGTAATTATCCCCGCAGCCGAAATAGCTGGCTGTTATCTCCCGAGCATTATCTTGTATCTTGTCAGTTTTCCCTCAAAGCACGAAACAATCCACCAGTCTATAGCTCATCAGAGGATAATGGCTGATCTTAGATACCGGAACAAACTACAGAGTTCAAAGAAATTAATTTTCTTTATAAGCCGGCCTTTGAAATTGGATGTTATTAACTGTCTTACAAAGCTCGTTTTCTATTATTGTACATGATATTGTTTACGCCCGGTACGCGGTTCCTGGATCTTCACCATTATTCCGGGACTTGAATTCCTTAATAGGAGGAAGGGGCTTGTCTTCATAGTCCGCCCTGCTAATAATCCACCATCTAATTCTTTGATCATTTAATTGTACAGACATATAATTCATTAGAGCATATAATTCAAATATTACATCAATCAATTATAAGCAATAAACTCGTATATGTAATGTTTTGTAAATATACTTCCCTCGTATATGTAATGTTTTGTAATAATGCGGAATTCCCATTTATGGAATTTGATCTCCCAAGCTCCCATTCCCAATCAAATGCAAATTAATCATTTATTAATTTCTATAAAAATTATGTTTTTTCTAAATTACAATTTTTTTATATTATCATCATGTATTATTATTCATTAGTTCTTACTGTTAAAAAAATAATTGTTAGTACCTACTTATAGCAAATAGCATAGGTTAATTTTTAAATTTAAATGTGAATTGAATTTTAAATGCCATTTTTATTAGTCTTTCTTTGTTTAGTTTTTATTATATTTTTACACCTGAAGATGGTGGTATCCTCCGAAACATGTCGTGTTTTTAATTATTGTTTTATTAAATAGTGGATTAAACAAAGTTTTTCAATTTCCTAAGCATCTTTTGTAATACTCGTATACGAGTACGTTGTTGTAATGAGCGATCGAAAAGTAAAATAATGTAAGTGATTTCGAGAACTTTAAAGAGTTATGCATCGGTTTCTTTATGGGAGCACGATTTAACTACAATATACTTATTTTCGCAATGCAGACAATTTTTCACAAATACAATAGATAATTTAATATTGATGTCTATTGGGGTGGCTAGTACACTGCATTTTAAGAATCAGATATGAAATTCAAATCATTTGTAATTTGTGTTGTTGTGTCTTGGATATTTTCTAAATAACATTTGAAGCCGGGCTTTATCACTCTGAAGTATGTAGTAGGAAGTATGAAGTATGTAGTACTTCAATTAATTAATGTAATTCATAATTCAGCGTACGATCTATCATGACGTACGCTGTAGAGACGCGGGCTGACACTGTGCGAACCAAGGGACTACTAAGAACATCGGAGATGAAGGTCCTAAGATCAATTACTGGAAAAACCCTCCGAGATCGTGTCCGCAACGCAGACATAAGAAAAACCTGCGAAATAGGGATATCGTTCAGTGGAGTAGATCCAGAAGAAGATACTGGAGGGACCATGTAGCCCGAATGGATGGTGACAGACTCGCATATACAGCCGCTTATGAAATCCCTTCCGGACACCGCCCACCTGGAAGACCGCCTAAGAGATGGGGGGACAGCTGGATCTCATCATCCGACGAGATATGATTTCTGTGTCACAGATCGTCAGATCTATTAACAGAAGAAGAAGAAGAAGAATTCATTGGGCTGAGAGCACAAACTAGATTTCTATTATTTTTTTATGAATCAAACCGATACGATAATTTCACTAGACCGTTTCCATTTGTGTCAACAGTTCAGTTTATTATAACACTGCTCCTAATAATTAACCCCGCTGTAGTGCGAACAGGGCGGTAATGTGAGTGTGACAGGAGGAGCCGATTATTTCCCTGGGCGGTACAATAATCCCGAGTAATTACCCCGCGGGAGGAACATTAGGCCCAAAGTGTAACCTTTATGTTGTTTAGAAAGCAATAGCCGGGCCGTTAGAGGGAATTTGTATTTATCCCGCTATTTTATTGCCTATTGCCTGTTATCTGTCTTTCCTACTTCAATGAATGTCGACTTAGTATTTACGTAAAAAATATTTATTGACCTAACTGAATTCGGCTACTTTCAGACCTTGATGTTTAAACATATTCGCATTAAAATGAAACGACATTTCGGTTTTAACATTTAACGCTATATTTTTTTCACATGCACCCCTAGTTATTTCTAATACATTCGTTTAGGAATCAAAATAGAAATTACAGTTTCACTTTTGCCTTTATTTCGACAGCGACCAGTTTCACCAGACACACTGGTCTGCGGATACCAGCCAGCCTGGCGAAACCCGTCGAAGTAGTTTTTAAAAAAAACATCGTTTTATTTCATTATTGTTTCATTTGAATTCCCATAAAGAGATTTCACCAAAATCATCAGAATATCTTAGAAAATACAGGTTTTAATAAATCATAAATGATCGAAGTGTGCGCGGGAGATACCTTTTGGTGGCGATGAGGTTCGCAACCCATCACACCACATCTCCCGCGGGGCGAAAAGAGAAGGATGGATTGCCGCATCGGTTTAAGTGTAACATTCCATTCTTTCTGCCTACCCTTTCGGGGAGACGGCGTGATGGTTAGTTAGTTAGTTAGTTATAAATATTTAAATTACATAATTATATGTTATAATGCTTAAGATTTTACTTAATTGTAATACTTATATTAATTAGGATATTATCTTTTCCTTCTTCTCGGTGCTACATCCCAGTGTGAGACTTGGCCTTCTTCACAACAATCTTCCACTGTCTCCTGACCCCGGCCATCACCCTCCATTATCCATCTCTTTCTAGTTTCCTCTGTCATCTTCCACGCAGGCCGCCTGATCTGCCACTTTCAAAAGTTGCTAGCTCGCTCTTTTCTTTGCGTTAGGTACTATGTTTCACAGCCGATACATAAATATATTATGTGATAATACTAAAACCTAATTATAAAGATTTTTGGTCTAAACCAGATAAAAAGTTTTAATTCTTACAAATTATCTTATATACTTATATGAATATCTCGTTACGATGTTTAAACTTCTTTTTGATCGCTTGATTACTCAAAATATCTTTAAATTATTCTGTATTATAATATAAGGTTTTAATTAAAAACGTTTTCCCGAAAGTTATGAAAGCGCTGAGATTTATGAAAATTTCCATTTCTTTGTCGACCTTTAAAAAATCATTAACGTAGTTTTTCCTGCTAGATATGAATAATTTAATTACTTTTTCAACAACTGCGCACATGTCTTTGTCGGATAAAATGATTTTCAGTCTCCAAGTACTGAAAGGTGGATTAAAAAGGTTTAATAACCCTAAGAAAGCATTTTAAATTTTCATTTTAAAATGTAAAATATTATCAGGCTAATTTTAATGTCGGAGCTATTCGTTCTAAAAGCTATTTAATTTTCTATCATATTTTTAATTATGACGTTCTTAATTTGTCTATTTTATTTGTAACATTTCAAAGAGTTTAAATTTATTAGTTGGAGTTGGCTTGTGCCAACATATTGATATTATGTTTTATATAATTTCACGCTTAAATAATGTGAATGTCATAATTTCTCCGCCAGTGTTAACGCCTTAACCTTATCAAAAGTTTGAAAAACAAATTGGTTTAAATGAAAAGATATTTTTTTAAATTTAATAGTATATCCCTACACTACAGGATATTACATGTGCTTGTATTATACATGAAGTATTATTATTCCCTGCGATGATGTAAATGGAACCAGAAATTGAGGAAGACCGAGGAAAACGTGGCACGATCAAATAAATCAAATATTAAATGTCGGCCATGTGAGGAGTCAGAGAAATCGACGCGCGTGCATGACACGATGTATTAATGTTGAGGAAGCGAGAGAAATATGTCAGGAAAGAAAAGTGTGCAGTCCATTCTTTCTGCCTACCCCTTCGGAGAGATGGCGTGATGGTTAGTTAGTTAGTTAGTTAGTATTATTATACATGACTCCCATTGTAAGGCAAAATATACATGTTTTATAAAAACTCTTCGGTATCATGGATTTATTTTAACTACATAACCTTATTGATACATTTTCCTTCTTAGAACAGGTTACCCCAGTTGGGGGGTATTGAAAGCATGTACTCGATAAATAATTTGATTAAATATGCATATTCAAATCCTATCAAAATATTGTTTTACTAAGATTCTAATAATATTTATCTATCGGAGTTTTGATTACTAATTAAAATGGTTTTTATTTTGCAATATCGTTCAAAATTGATAAAAAGAGATAAGGAATAAGGATATTTCTTATTAGAGAAATATATTTCAAAGGACCCGTGATTTGTGAAACGTGAAACGAGAAATAATCCCTTTATGCTAGGCCTGTGTTATTCCGGCATCATTATCCCTTACCTTTACCAGATGATTCCTTGCGATGGGTCGTTTGAGCCCAACAATAGTTTCGATAAAGAAACTTCGATAGCACAGCTCGTCTAACCTTTCCCTGAATATTAAATTATTTCCTTCTAAGAATACCCATCTTAGTCGTGAATCTCCCCTTAACATAACATAACGTTATTGTTAATCTCTTAAACTTTAATCAAAACGTTTATGTTTTGTTGCCTACGTTTATATTGTTTGTTGAGTATTTGGCATATCCCCCACATCATTATAATATATTATGTAGGTTTTTTTTAGACCATGACTAAGGATATTAATCAGTGATATTAGAATATAAATCACCAAAAAAAATTTTTTTGTGAATGTATACTTATACTTGTATACGAATACTGGATGCGCTAATGGCGGGGTAGCTTTTCACATTGAGTTAAAAAGATATTCTGCTTAATGCTTAATAATCACAAATCTCCATAGATGGCGTTAGTATGTAGATTATATATAGAGTAATCTTAAAAAAAAGATTAACATAAGTAATCAAAATCTTCATAGATGGCACATTGAAACTGACAGGTGAAATCTGGCATAAGACTTTAACATATATACAACTTACAAAAAATTTGTCATACATGGTCATAAAGAAAGGTGGAATGGGGAATGTTGTAATTACATAAAGCGTGCGCTTAACCCAACCAATGACAGGTCATAAGTCCTGTAAACACCTTGATCAACCATATTCAGTTTTCAATTTGCATTTTCGTCCCTATTGAGATACAATTAAATCATGAATAAATAACTACACTTAGTATAGTGATATTAGCCTATTTTTATTTAATGAAAAACTTAATATATGTTTAGGTGCGGATGGTTTGCGAGTGTGAAGAATGATTTGTCACAGGTAGTAGTCGCCAGTATTTATTCTATATGCACAAACAACTGATATGTACAATAAGATAACGAGAGAAGAAACACGCGCACAGGAACGTGGGTGCGCGAGTACGCGTCCGAGGCCAATGAGCCGTATTAGGGCGGGAATACTACGTATATCATACCGCATTTCATTAATGTGGCGCGGGATTAATATTTCCCACATATGTGGAATTAATAGCCTTCAAAAAGGGACTGAGTCATGTCTAGGATTAATCCCAAGTGTTCTGAATTAAGAGCCAAATAATTTACGAGTATTATCTAGACCACCCGGATTAAATGGAAAAAATACAAGATATATCTTTTGTACACATAATAATATTTAAATAGTTTACTTGTATGATGCCTATAAAATAATCACAAATAATTTTATATTATCAACAGTTAATTAATTAACGAGGAGATAAAAGGAGAGGATTGATCGTCATTCTCCATAATTGCATACATCTCTACTCTTTTTGCATTCGTACACCGCGAAACGCATACTCGTCAATCCTTTTAAATTGCAAGGCTATATTTTAATTCTTCGTCTTCTATGTTTTTCTCAGCCTTCGACTTATTTTTCAATTCACAACTGCATGTTTACAACTTTCTAGTGTTTTATTTTCATTTTCCAATCGTTTCATGTATCCTAACTATCTTAGTGATACGTTCTGAATTTTCGTAAAGACGCATTTATCTTCCTTCCTCGTTCGAGTTTCTTACATATATCGTAGTTCCACGTATTATTTATAGTTATCTCATTTCTATACTATTTATACAACTTTTGTGGGTTTTTTTCAATATATTACATACGGTTTAACGCTAATACTCTGTGGTCTACTACATCTTGATCAAATAAAATGCGACAATAGCTTATTCGAAAGCTTTCATGTCTAAATGTAAAATTATCTATTTTCAAATACTCGTACATTCTTAAAGTAAACACAATCATTAGAACTCTCGTTTTATTACCCGAGACAATGGGTAAATATTTTTAATGGAAGTGACATTCTTGTTGGTGTTGAGTGCTCTTTCCCTCAACGTGTTTTGCGATGAATAATACTGTTGACCCCGCTTTGCGTCTAAAGTGTTTGTACCAGTCTTCTTGGGTTATTGGCAGAATGTACAGGGCATCTATTCCGTACGGAATGAATGACGTTTTATTTTTAAATATGTTTAGTTTGATTCGACATTTTACATTTTTTATCTCACAAAACTGAATTTAGTATTTAATATTTTAAAGTTAGAAAATAGATTGTTTTTTTTGTTTTCATTGTTATATTGTTTAAGTGTCTTAAAAAGTTGTTAATGCTTCAATATTATTACTGCGAAGTAAATATTTAGAATATAACTCAATCTAAAGTGATGTGATAACTTATGCTTACTTTTTTTTCTTGTTGTTATTTTATCATATACTCTAATCGTTTTCTCCGTGCATTTACTATGCAAACATCGGAGAGGTCCAAAATTGATACTTCTGAGATGTGGTGCTGGCGGCAAATGCTGCGTATACCCTGGACGGCAAGAAGAACAAACCAGTCGATCGATGACCAGCTGGGTATTAGAGCAAGTCTCTCGCCGATGATCTCTCAGAGTGTGTTAAAGTGTTTTGGGCACATAGCCCGGAGAGATCAGGATAACCTTTAAATGCTCATCATCATGGGCAAAGTGGAGAGAAAGCGACCACAAGGACGATCACCAAGCCGCTGGTCCGATCAAATCAGAGATCTGACTGGTCTCTCATTAGCTGCAGTCTGGAGACTGATGGGTGATAGGAGCACATGGCGTGCCATGGTCAATGGTTTACAGAATGGACACGACCCTCAATCATGAATAATACGGCTGTGAATATTTAATCTATTTAAAATCTGTTCTATTCCCAGACATCTATAAACGTAAAATAATAGAAGTATATATAGATGTGAAAATAATTTTGTTTGTTAGTTACTCTTGTCATGAGCCATTAATTTCAATGTTTCGCCTCATACGATTGATATCTGGTTTCTGTCACTATACCCAAGCGCTGTTTTGTCTCATCGCATCCCTTTCCTTCGACACTTTCTATGTGGGCCGAATGCCCGTTCGGGGTGGCATTGTATCGAGTTAACGAGGCGGGGAGCTCGGATGGATGGCACTTTACCGATCAGTTGACAAGGCAGTTTTACATTATATTCTCGGCCTCGGAGGCGCCCCGAAAGGCTAAACGATCTCTCCAAACTCCATACATACCCGTGCGCTGCCGATGGCCTTTCGCTTACCCCGCCCTCGAACTGAAAACGCTTTTCTCGCGCAATCAACCCCATATTAATCATTCAATAAAACTTATCAGCAAATAGTATTCGTATACTAATTGTCCATAGTACAAATATATTCATTATCAATGAGGTTTCAGAATAAACTAGTTCGTACTATTTCGTCCTAAGCATCTAATAATACTAATTTGTTGAGCCACAGTTACTTCTCTCGTATAATTTCTCCCATAGTTCCTATTGCAAAATGTCAGTTTTTAAGGTAATTTTACTGAAATTTCTCGATAGAAGTTCATTATAAGTAATAATTAAACATACTACGTGGACCGCATGGAGAATACAAGAATTGCAAAAATTGTTAAAGATGAAAACCCAAGCAGCCTAGGAAGGTTGCCAAAAAGATGGAGAGTTGGCTGGATATCCTCATCCCAGGACAGCTCACCATCATAAACAGGTCTTACTACCTCTACTAAGGAGAATAAGATGAAGAAAAGGAGAAAATTTTAATATAGATATGATTTTAAGAACTACTTCCATTTTTTTAGACATCAACCTATTTCGCCAGGCTCGCAGCCATCGATGAACTAATATTTTGACTCTTTTTATTCGTAGAATAACTTAATTATATTTTTTTCTATGAAAAGTTATCTTTCAAATCACTTCCATAATATTGAGTACTCTTATATATATTTTTTAATATCTGATTAATACAATATATTTCTATAAATCGACATTTGGACCACGTACACATAAAGAACTTAAAGAAAGATATCTATATTATTTTGATAACAATTTAATTTGAGGAATCCCACTTAGATTTTAAATTTATTTTTAAATAATAAAAGTTACAGTAAATAATTTAAATCTTAAATATTATATTTTTATACAATTTTGTAATAGATCTATCTAAAAACTTATCCACATTAAAAGTCAAATGTTTTTTCCTTTAATCCCTAACACAAAAATAAACTTTATTTTTCTTGAGTCGTTTATCTTTTTTATTGTTGCATGATTGTATGTCAATCTTTCAACAATTTCATGAAAATTTCCACATTCCTCTTTTTCTTGTAATCATTACTAATTTTAGTTGAATGGTTTTTCCTGTACCAATTATGAGGTCTGGCCGCGCTCTTAAGGGTCCCGTAATCTGATACGCAGTTAGTAACATGCGTGTATTATCGAACAACGGCGGGTCATTATATTAAGTTATTACCTCGACGACTCTGAATTCGAAACTGACCATTCGAGTCCCAAACTAAATTACCCCGAGGCGTAATGTTATAGCGTGAACTTGTATAATTATACTAATATTAATCAGTGTTGGATTTGCTTATTAATTTATGGTCTGCAATGCATTATATTGCTTATGATTGGGTTATAATAGTAATTAATATTATTATTCTTATTTGTATAGCGCTGTTTTCGCAAATAACTCACTGCCAGGGCGCTTATCACGGGCGGGTTATTTCAAACTGTATTGAGTTGTTTTATAAAATATATTGATTATAGTATAAACTAATTGTGTTTGATGTGCAAACAAGATCAAACTAGAAATCAGACGTCTCTTGCGTTGTAATTTATATTGAATATTTTACATTTTACATCAATGTCGGTATTTTTCAATCTAACGAACATTTCAAAATAAAATCTCTTTCATTGAATACGAAAGATTTTCGTAATACTTGTTGATATTTTTATAATAATTACGGCGTTTCCATTGTGAATTCCTTACTTAGTAATTGATAGGATTCATACCTTAAAAACACTTCGAGAAGAATGTACTCAATAATGTAAAAAAAAACTACAAAAATTTCACTTGGAATGTTTGAAAAAACTTATTTTTTTCAATAAGCGTATACGAGTATACTTATATCATCTCAACCACCAAAAATAATTTTCGAGCATTAACGAAAGTCACCTTTTATTTAATTTTAATACTCAATATTGTTTCTTAAATAACTATGTATATATTTTTTCTATAAATAAAATCGGATATTTTCTAAAACTTGTAATTAACTGTCAAAATATTGTTTTTACTAATTTCATATCTCGGTTTAAAATTAGCATATTAGCCTGAAAACATTTGTACAATCAACTCCATTGGCATTATTTCTCTTGGGCTAGTGTAATTTTATTTCACGATTTTCCCAGCACAAAGCTTTTCTACGAATCCTCCCTCCCCCTCGGCACCCCCTCCGTAAAATACTCCGTCATCAATACATCGTTAGACTGGATCCAGATCGCGATAGGAAAGATTTCTGCCATCCGCCGGAGCGCAACTTCTCAATGGGACTTTTCCGGTATTTGACAACCGGAGAACAGTCCGATCCATTATTATATTTCTCTACAGTCTCGTCTTAAACATTGTTGTTCCATTACGTTTAAACCGATCATGATTGATAGGAAATAAAATGATCGATTTCGTTACTTATTTTATTTGACGTCACGAAAGAATAAGTTTTTTTGCTTACTTCTTTACTTCGACATCTTCGTTGTGCCTGATTAAGGATGTTTTGCAAGAATTTAACCGAATCGTATTTTTTATTTTATGTTTCTTGGACAAAGGCGTAAAATTATGTATTTAATATTTGAATAGTGCGCGGGAGATGCCTATTGGTGGCGATGAGGTTCGCAACCCATCACACCGCGTCTCTCGCGTTGGCGAAAAGAGAAGGATAGAGTGTAGCATCGATTAAAGTGTTGCAGTCCATTCTTTCTGTCTACCCTTTCGGGGAAACGGCGTGATGGTTAGTTAGTTAGTTTTAATATTTGAATAACTAATTGAAAACATTGTATTTTCACAACACATTTATGCGATTTTCACAAACATGTTTCGGGACACAGGCGCAAACATGTTTTGATAAGCTTAACGCATTAATTTATATTTTCTTGAAAAATGATGTAAAATTCTATATTAATAAAATTATACGGATGTTTTCTAGAAGTTTTATTGCATTTTATGGGAATGACATATTTTTTTTGCTAGCATTATTAAAGTATTAACACTGTGGAATCATATAATATAATTATGATAATATACGAATCGGTTATTTATAAATAGTATATCGTTAATGTATTTTACCATAATCATAAGAAGCAACTTGTAAAGTGTATATCATTCTCCCGATGACGACAGTAATACCTTCGAAATATGTACTTAAAATGTAAAAAACATGAGTTTATGTTTGTTGTGTTTTTGGGTAACACCGTGTGATACCTCCATTACCCTGAAGATGGAGACTGCAACGATCTCCGAAACGTCGGTCGAGAAGGAGGTATCACACGGTGTTACCCAAAAACACAACAAACATATTGCTGCCAACCGTGAAAATCTACGTAATAATATGAGTTTAAATTTCATTCCTCGTTGTATTAAATTCACCCCTTTTTTCGGCGCAGTGGCCACCCTGGAAAAAAACCACCACATTTCATTTTATAGCGTGTGATTGATCACAACTTTATCGAGATTTACCCTCTCCGATTGTAGCAAAGTACCAGTGTATAAAATGATTGATTCTGTTTCAAGAATTTCTTCATAACTCCGGAGTTAATTTAATAAGTGTTGGTGCTGAGGCAAGAGAGATCTAATTAAAACTTGCTCTCGAAGATGGTGTTTGCGTAAGTTGTATCTGAGTCCGGTTATCTTAGCGAGAGCGTTACTTTAAAATATTTTCAAGTTGGTTCTTGCCAACTTTCAGTGTGTCTGAAAATTAAAATTTTTAATCAACTAAACGCGTTTCACTGAAATTAATACCTACAAACTTAAAGCTGGCTCGAACTTGTTTACACGAAATAACAAATTCTTATTCAACTATTGAGTAAATAGTAAACAGTTGGCTTTTCAAATTTCAAACACTACTTTCCTTTTGTTTTCGTAATTGTTCAATTAATTCCTCTTATCTATAGAAGTTATTTTATTTCATCGTTTTATTTCATCGTAATTGTTCAATTAATTCCTCTTATCTATAGAACATATAATATTTCATCGTTTTGGCGTTTCACTTATGATATTATTTTTTCTATCCTTTCGGTTGTATAATATTTTAGAATTTCACAATTTAGTTTTTTTATTAATCAAAGAACGATTATTCATATTTTGTGATTGTATTTATCTCACAAAAATAGTATTAAAATAAATGAAAACGTCTGTCTTCTAGGAGTTTTATTTGATAATGCCTTAGAAGGTAAAAACATATCATTCCATATAAAATTTAATAAACTCCTAGAAGGCAGACGTTTTCATTTATATTAATTATTTCATATGGAGTTTAACATTATTTTACAAGATACAAAAAATAAAAATAGTATTCTAATATTATTTTTCAAACGCTGCTTTTCCACTTATATGAGTACATATCAAGGCAGGTTCAAATATAGTATAAGTTTTAGTCTTTGTAAATATTTAAAACCAATCAGTTCGTGGGAAAAAACATATTTACAAATTATGATATGGTAACATTTTACCGATTTTTAACCGATATAATCAAGTTATTAACTTATTTATTCCTTATTTAAAAAAATTCATGTATATTCTTTATCTTCTTTTTCTCTCTCTTCTTTCTGGTCAGATGGGTTAACCCAAATACCAAAATAATACGTAAAATTAACAATTGAAATGTTAAATTATAATACTTTTTACGAAATGTGTTCATATATCTAAAGACCTCTTTATCTCGAAGTGTTTTACAAATGATTCTATTATAATTCAACTCCGTTAGTTTATGTTTACATTTTGAATGAACAATTCCGGAAATTAAGAACCCTTCTTATCGTCGATCGCCTTTGGTAGTTAAAACACAATAACAGTTATTAGGCACTTAATTTCTGGGAGTTGACTTTAACCACCCCCCCCCCCCCCACTTTTCAACCCCTAAACTTGTTTTATTGTTTCGATAAAACAATGACAAAGTTCACTCGTACATTCAAACTATCCTATCTAGGAATAATGAAGCGTATGAAGGGATAATGGAAATGCATAATTAGAAGTTGTAACAAGTTTTATGTCCAAGTCCAGTGTTAAAAAAATAATTCCGATCTCAATATGATTTATTTTTTCACTGCTTTCTTACTAAAATTTTCTGCTTCCTTATTATTATAGAGTGGAGCAAATATTTTATAACTCAAGTGAAAAAACTGTTTACTGCGTTTCTTAATTTTAAATTCAACAAAAAAAAGTTTCTTTTGATATTACAAAAAGTATTAGATTTTATACTTATATCGTTTTGATCTAATAGTTCATTTTAAAAAAATGTTGCTCTTTGATACCAAAAAGTATATATATATTTAAATATAATTTTATATGTAAACTCAAACTACAAAAATAGAAATATGTAATTCTTCCGTAGATTTAAATATGACATAACTATGTTATATTAGTTTGAGTATTTTATGTGCTTACTAATATTTCACTATGAACATCCGCCACCGCGAATTTCTAGTAAAAACCTTGATTTTTCTTTAGAACGTTCCATGTAAATGAATAAAAATAAGATGATGATTTTAATCAAAATATTTATTTCCTATGATCCCAAAGGTACCACCGTTTTTGAGGAATGCAAAAACAACTATCGCTTTATTATAAATACGGCGTTGTACCCTTAAACCAATACCAAACCAATTAGATAGATAACGTTTTTAAATTCACGATTAAATGATAATATTGGATACTCGCATTGAAGATATCAATTAGTATTCAGATAGACCTAGAGCATTGAATTTCATTACTTCTTAGAAGTATTGCTTTCCCATTAGAAAATAAACAATTGCTTGAGATCCCTTTGAGTGCGGCCTGGGAATATGGCGGCCATTTGCTGACAAACGTCTCTCTTTACTTTCTGCTGCCACCGCTCTTCTTGATTAAACTATCCCTTTCATTATCCTCTCATCCCTTTTCATTAGCTCCTGCGACCTTAATCATCCTTACGCAATTTTTATTAAGGAAGGCTAATGCCAGATCATTTATTTCAATTATTGCATAAGTTGTCTGCGGTGCGCTTTTCGTTTACATCGTCATCAATTATTCCAGGACACTGATTGTTATAATAAATGTATTTAACTTAACGTTATTTAAAATCTTTTCTGTACATATTATATACTATATTACATATTATATACAGCAGATAATGCAATATTTTTAGATTTAGATTTAAGAATATTTACTTATAAACTTGAATTCAATTCTCACATGCGCCTTGTCTCTTAATACCTTCTAAATATTGAAAATTCGAGCAATAAACATGATTAAACAAAATAATGTATTTGTTTCTTACGATGCATTTTTATGGAATAACAAAATGATTTTAAAATAATATATTTTTGGAAGCCATTAAAATAAATTTTGCCTTCCGTTTTATAATTTATTAACTTTAATTTTACCCAAAACCCCATCGAAAATGTGATTTAACAATTGAAAATAACTATTATTATTATTATTTTGTTGAAAAAACTCCTTACATCATTACAGCGCTTTTTTCACCCTTTACAAATCGATGTAAAGGGTGAAAGATTAATGGTGTTTTTAAGTTTATTGGACAAAGGTAAATAATGGTATTATTTTTTTTAATTATATTCATTATTTTGAATATGAATTTATAATAGTTATTTGATACCAATGTGATATTTGCACAGGAACACAAACATGCGCAATTTCTAAAATAAAGTCCAAAATATTGTGCAAACATTTATTTTCCGTATATTATTTTGTTTTTCTTTGCTTTAAAATACGCATATAATATATATTTCTCTCCGGATACAAGACGAAACCCCTCTATCGACGATTTGGCCACGTCTCTCCTTAAACGTTTAGGTAGTTTACCTTTTGACAGGAAATAATATTATATTTTCTTGAATAAATAAAATGAACAAGTCATCCTATATGATACAACGTAAATGTATACTTTGTTATTTTATCTTTCGTCAATAGAAATCCCTTTTCATATTTTCTTGTACAAACCTTATAATGTGGTGTTTGAGCGGAATGAATCGAGTCTCCCCTCGTTCTGTCGCCTGCCCCGGGCTAGAGGAATATAGGTGACATGTATAATAATGTGATGTATGAAGTAGCTTTATCGTGTGAAATAAATAGAAAAAGAGGATTTTGCATATTTATAATTTACTCCATTCAACTAGCGTGTATAATCGTTACATTGTTAATATACATCGGCATTTTTATATATGTCGGTATCTAGATATATAGGTTGGCGCACCAAGAAGAACAAAACAGTGACCGCCCCGTCTAGAGTTAAAATAGAAAAACTCCAAATCGATGACGTAAAAGAGAGTTATATGACGAAAGTGAATGAGAGGCTGAGTGGTCGAGAATCTGAATTTATAAGTATAGACGAGATCTGTAACAAATTGAAAGAAAGTCTATGTGAAACAGCGAAAGAGGTATGTGGTACATGTGTGCAAGGAAGAAGGAATGGAGATGCTTGGTGGGATGACTGTGTAAAAATTCTGGTCAAAGAAAAGAAGGATGCATGGTTAAATATGATATCTGTGGATAAAAGAGATTGCGAGAAATATAAAAGAGCAAAAGAAGCATACAAAGTTTGTAAGATGAATGTCAAGTTGAAAGTGAGAGAGAAAAAGGATAAACTGAAGGAGGAAGACGGTCTCAAGATGACGAGTCACTTTCAGAGCAACATAAAAATGTTCTGGAAGAAAGTCAAAAAGGCCCGGAATCCTCCCGAAAATGGTTGTGCGAAAGCAATTTTGAGTTGTGAGGGAAGAATGATTACTGATTTTGACAGTATACAAGGAAGATGGATGGAATACTTTAAAGATGTATATGGCAGTGAAATGACTGAAAGTTCAATGAGAAGGAGCGTTACAAATGTGAGTTGTACGAATAGCGAAAGAGATATGACAGAAATAAGTTTGAACGAAATAGTAAAATCTGTAAGCTGTATGAAAGGTGGAAAAGCTGTTGGTTATGATTGTGTCGCTTTGGAGTTTATTAAAAACGGTGGGCCGGTTGTTGCAGCGTGGTTATACAGACTCTTTAACCAGTGTTTAGAGGAAGGATATACGCCGCTTGACTGGAGGAGGGCTGTTATCATGCCTCTATATAAGGGAAAGGGGTCTCGTATGGACTGCGGAAATCACCGGGCAATAAGTCTGTTAAGCGCCGTTGGTAAACTCTACGGCCGAATTTTAATAGAAAGAGTAAAAAAGACGACGACTGAAAGAGTATGGGATGTTCAAGGCGCTTTTATGACCGGAAGCGGATGTATGGATCAGATTTTTGCACTTCGAACGCTTGCGGAGAAGTTTATGGCCAAAAACCGTAAGCTTTTCTGTGCGTTTGTCGATTTGCAAAAAGCCTATGATCGAGTGAACAGAGATAAACTGTGGTCAATCTTGTCCGAATACGGAGTGAGCACAAAACTGATACGGGCGGTTGCTTCTCTCTACGAAGGGAGCACTGCCAGTGTTAGGGTAAATGGAGACATCACGCCTTGGTTTGATATCACGAAGGGTGTTAAGCAGGGCTGCGTGATGTCTCCATGGTTGTTCAATCTGTATATGGATAAGTGTATGAAAGAACTTAAAGGTATAAATGCTGGTGCTAAGATGAGTGATTTATCTGTAAACTGTCTGCTTTACGCGGACGATGCCGTTCTCGTTGCGGATAGTGCGGACGAATTACAAATCTTGGTGTCGAGAATGAATGAGGTATGCAAGTCAAATGATTTAATGATGAATGTCGGAAAGTCAAAGGTGATGGTTTTCGAAAGGGAAGAGCAAATGACAGTTTGTAATATAAGTGTGAACGAAGAGAACTTAGAACAGGTGAGGGAATTTGTGTATTTAGGTAGTATGTTCACAGCAGATGCCCGAACGGATAGTGACGTCGAAAGAAGGGTTGGTGCAGGTAACAAAGTGAATGGAGCTTTAAAAAATAGTTATTGGAAACAAGAATTTATCAATGAAAGCGAAAACGGCCGTTCACAATGGAGTTCTGGTCCCAACCTAATGTATGGAAGCGAAGCATGGAACTGGCAGAAGAAGGATGAGAGCAGAATAAATGCGGTAGAGATGAGGTCCCTAAGACGTATGTGTGGTAGAACGATATACGACAGAATCTCAAATGCTGATATAAGAAAGGAATGTAGAGCGGAAGAAGGTATTATGAACAAAATTATGAAAGGATCGCTGCGTTGGTTCGGACATATGGAACGCATGGATGGAGAAAGAATGGTTAAGAAAGTATACGTTAATGATATAAATGGGGTACGAAGTCGAGGCAGACCGAGGAAAACATGGCATGACCAAATTAATCAAATTTTAAAGGTTGGTCATGTTAGAAGTCGGAGGAATCGACGTGCGTGTATGACTCGTTGTATGAATGTGGAGGAAGCTAGAGAGGTTTGCCAGGATAGAGTAGTGTGGCGGTCCATTCTCTCTGCCTACCCCTGCGGGGAAACGGCGTGATGGTTTTGTTTGTTTGTTTAGATATATACAAAAATGGGTCTTGTGATCAAGTCAAAATTGAACTGAAATTGGCTGATTACGGTATAATAAAATGTAATGTAATTTAAATCGTCTTACAAATATCTGTGATAAGGATGTAGTATTTTAAACTTGGATGATTACTTGTTGGTTGCTGATGAATAATGCATGGTAACATAAGATAAATATTGCAAAAGATATAAATATTTCATGGTTTAAATATTGAATTTGATTTTCCACTTCAATCAGGGGGCAATTCGTAATTTCATGCATTTTATCAAATAATATCGTTTATTGAAATTTCTCTGTAAATTTTATTTTTTTCTTTGTATGTTATACTTTAGTCTCCCAGGCACTGACTTACGTGAAAGAAATACTTATTAGATAACTATCTTACAGATATGAACATCTCTATCGTTGCGGAAAACTGTTATGTTTATTTATTGTTTCGTAGTGATATGAACAATGGTCTCACACCCCATACTAAATATATAATTTAAATGAAAACATTTTCTAAGGGTTTTATTATATTTTATGGGATTGAAATGTTTCTCCTCGCTAAAGCATTTTCAAATGGAGACATAAGACACGTTTTCATTCATATTAAAAAATTGCTACGTTATTTAAAGTCAATTCATTCTCGGAGATAACTCATTCATTACCGATGACCTACCGACTACCCTCCTACCGACTATACGGCTTCTATGGATTTTTTATTGATTCAAACAACTGTTGTGACTCACACTATACCACACATACCAGTCACAATATTATCTTCAATGTCTTTGGCGTAATAATGTATCATTTAATGATTTTTACAACAAAAAAATCCTGAATTAAATCCTACTATACACATCACACCAAAAATTCGATATTGAATACTGCAAAGTCAGACAATATAAACTTGCCAAAAGCATTCCAACTCCACACTTGAAACTCTTAAATTGTTGTGTTTTTAATACGGTTATTACGAGTTTTGGCAGAGTTCACTTTCTCTCAGCCCACCGCACTCAACGGGTGAGGACTATTTCGGCTTGCGGGGTGCACCTAATTTATTATTTATGAAACGGGCAACTAAAGAGTGTGTGACGTCAGCCGCCACTGCGGCCTCATATGTTCTATTCACGCGAGACCCACATCAATGGGCTCCTTAGCCCGCTTCGCATTTCGCAATAAAAATGCCAATTTGTACAGCGAAATTCATTTTTAATGTCCTTCACCTAATTTCGTTTCGCGTTATTTTCCCACTTAAATGTTTAGCGAAAGATTTTAATCGGGCACTTAAAGTTTTTTTATTAATTTTTCTCGTTCTGTAACGTTTAATAAAAATGACAAGTGGTAATTTTATTTCAAGTCAAAGTTCAAGGGAGTCAAATGTTCAGTACACTTTTCTTCCTAATTATTCTGATTTGACCCATAAAAACGTTTCATAAAACTTTTCAACGTAAATATCAAAGTATTTACGTAATTTACTCACAATTTAACATATAGTTTATAAAAAATTAACCAAATTTAAAAAATTTCTAAACTTATCGTAAGTGGATGTTTAACTTGAGAGAATTATAATAAAATTTAAATTAATTGGATGAAATTCAATACTGTTGAATTTCATGATGACGAATTTGTTATGAATTTTAAAAAAATCCACTCTTGAATTTTACTTTTCTCGATAATTTCGAAGGTTCAAATAAGTTGATCTTTTTTTGTTCAGCTCTTCAGCCGACTTTCGTCCACTGCTGAACGTAGGCCTCTCCCTAAGCAAGCAACTTCCCAAATTCAACACTGCAACGACGTGAATCTATTTTATTACCTTCACTTTAAATTTCTCTCTTTCTTACTAAAGAAATCGGATATTGTATAGGAACTATAAAACGAGACATTTGAGAATGAAAGAATCCGACGTAAAACGTTGCCGGCGCGGAAATACGCCTTTTTATCCTTTTGACTATTATCTGTGAGAGCTGAGAGAATCTCTTGTGATGCACTTTTCAGGACGATTTTACACAAAGTTCTGACGTTTAACAATATGCTGTCTTCGTACCTCGTTACCGTCTCCTGTTAAGAGAGCGCGCTATTTCCTCAGCGTTCGTATAAGAAAATAAAAGGTGGCGTTTTCTCTTCCTCGTAAAGACGGAATACTTAAAACTCCTTGAGAAGTTTACACATAATACGACGTTTTTGAATTGGAATATATTGTGTATTATATTAACTTTATCTACTCTTTTATTAAATGTTTAAATTTGAAACGCTGTGATTACGTATCACAATTTATTTATATGAGTTTGTCACGACAGCTGTATCGCGAACTTATTTTGGCATCATCAGATGTTACAAGTAACTGATTTTTTTATTATCTTTCTGCGTCCATAAAATGATTCATTCATAAAAGCGGGCATTATAAATCATTCGATTTATGTAATCATTGAACCAAAATTTGATAATATAAAGTCATTGAAACTAAGAAAATGCGGACATCGAGAAACGCTATCAATTTGAATATATGTTTAAATGCTTATATTATTATAATTAAGAGATATGTAGCGAATACTTGATTTTGAAAATAGTATGTTTTCAATTTATTTGAGCTTAACGTACTATACTAACTTATTTTTATTGTTACTTGAACAGTGATTTTAAACTCTATATTAAATTATTAATACGAATGAAAACGTCTGTTTTCTAGAAGTTTTATCCTAGTTAATAATTAAATAAAACGATGTTTTTTAATTACTTCCACTTTTGTCTTTATTTCCACAGTGACTGGTTTCGCCAGGCTCGCTGGCATCGACAGACTGGTCGATGCCAGTGAGCCTGGCGAAACCGGTCGCTGTCGAAACAAAGACAAATGTGGAAGTAGTTAAAAAAAAACATCTTATTTAATTATTATTTGAAATGAACTTCCATCGTGAGATTTCAGTAAAATCCATCGGTTTTTCAATTGAATATGGAAAAAAAAATTTGTACATTGTGATGTAAATATTTCTTTATTGACGACTTCCATAAATTTCTTCTTATTTATTTACGTGTTTTAATATTTACGTAATTGTAATACGTGAAAATCAGGAAAGGATCGATAGCTCAAAAGGAATTTCAGTACATAACCCTCGTTTCCAAGACAACCAACTCTCAGCGTGTCACAGAATCAGCAGATAAGTCAATCAAACTCGTCTAATGTCACAAGTAACAAAGAAACGTTCCACTTATTGGAATAAACTCCTCGAGAAGTTTACACATATTACTTCCTTTCAAAAATATGTATTTCCTTTTATATCGCGCGCACAATGACGGAGCCGGGGACCTGCGATATTAATCCACAGAATCTGTAAACATCTTCTCTTGATCAACACGTTTCTCTATGAACAATTTTCAACTTTTCCCGCTTCTAAACTTTTGCTCTTGACACGTTCTCGCTCAGAAAAGTGGCACGTACATGGGCAATCTTTGCATATTGAAAGATTCATAGAGAAACGTACGCAACAATCTTGAGAGATGTTGGAGTATACCAATTTAACACTTTTTTAATGATATCTTTGGCAAATCCACCGGAAATCAACTGTGAGAAGTAAGAGAAACAGTCAGTAATCAGTAAACTGCCTAAACTACGATGTGTACTTTAACCATAATGTCATAATAAGTCGAAATTTATCATACCGTAGTAAAAATATATATCTTGGAAATCTCGTATTTTAAAATTAATTAATCAATTCGACCTTTGTTTAATCATATAAATATATATACTCGTAGAATAAAAGTAGTGACCAAACAATAACAGTATTTTAAATTTAAATATTTAATATTGTTGAAGCATCATAGTGTTTCGTTTAAAACAATTAATTAAATAATTACTAAAAAAAAATTTAAAGTATTCAACTTTATTTTTGAATATAATGTTAAACTTTTTTTTTTGACGTATATTACAAAGATACATTTTTTTAATAACTTTTTGGAAACATTGTAATTATCACAAGACTTTTTTGCGCTCTTCACAAACATGTTTCAGGACACAAACTTTCCTTCTTCAGTGTATGAATTTTAAGCTAGGTTAAAATTCATACACTGAAGCAGGGAAGTTTATGTCCCGCATGTTTGTGAAAAGCGCAAAAAGAGTCTTGTGATAATACAATGTTTCCAAAAAGTTATTCAAATGAGAATCCACAACACAAAGTGATGGCGAATATAGAAGGAATGTTAAACAGAATTATTTTGCCTTGTTAAAGCATTATATCGTCACATTTCGTTAAAAGCTTCATAGTTGTTGAACAAAACTAAATATAATGTTTTTTGTGGGACATTTTCCATCTGGAATGAATGTACATGTTCGGACTGCTAATTTTAAATAATAATATTATACACCCGCCGTTCTATCGTATGGAACACCACGATTTCATTTGCGAAGTTTGGCAATTCAGAAATATAACGACTTGAAACTATAGTTTGATGGATCGGTATCGGATTCCGCTTAAACTCAAGTGGCGCATTAAACACTCGAGTACTCCCAACACTCCGGACCTATAAATTTGTTGTTGTTTCTTGTTTCTTTGTGTCCTTTACAGTCAAGTTAATTACTTTTCAGTCCTGTTTATTCCTTGATATTTATATTACATACTTTTTACCATTGATGAGAATTATTTATTGTTCACTCGAGTGTTTCTTTGATTTTTTTCCAATAAATAAATCATTAGTGATGTGATGTAAACGCTCATTTTTATATCCATTTTCAGTTTGTCTTAAAATTTTAACTATTACTGTTTATTTTTATTTCTTTACTATTTGCGACCCGTGAAATATTCACAAAAGTAAAGATTTTCCACACTTTAAAAACTTTGTTTACTGTGCACCCGGTATCAGCAATAAGTTTTAATTTTTTAATCAAATCTTTTTTTTCACACGCGTTAAAAATTTCGGTTCTCCTTTTATTTTCTATACTACTGTCATGCTTCCTAATCAAAATAATGTGATTTTATACAAAGTGTTTCAAAAATGTGTTTCATTCAATATTTCAATGAAATCCTAACATAGATATATTAAAATATCATTTAAATATCAACTCTATAGATTTTTTTATAATTATCTGAGGATACTTTTATGGAATACTATTTATTTCACTATTTCACAATTTTAATTTTCATGACACAAGTTTACTCATAATTTAGTCCATTACCTCGTTCATTTTCAAATTTCTACAATGCTTTTGGTTCCTGGAACAAACTTATATAATTAGTTTTTTTACCGGGCGAAGCAGAATTTGAATTCACCCGTAAAAAAAAGGAAGAACGAATAGCACCTCCCTTAAAACACTTCCACAGGAGTCATACAATATTATTCTTGGACTAGAACAACACTCTCGAAATACAAACACGCGCCCTCCCGTCCGAGATAGAAAGCGGCCGCCATATTTTTAAAAGAAAACCGAATGAAATTAGGGAAACTTTACGGGGCTGGTTATTTCTTTTGGCTTTGAAAACTGGGAAAGAAGTTAATGTGATGTTATTACATATTGAAAAGTTTCCGTATATTAATCAAGCCGGTGTTTTCCCATGCCGTAAATTCAATATTTACAGTAAATTGCTTCCTCTGCGGCCTTGGCGGTACCTGCGCTCGCGGTTCTCACTTCAATTTATATTACAAACTTTCTTTAATCATTTTTTTCGGTCCAACCTAAATATTTTACACCAACTAAATAAGAATTTATTGTCTTTATACTAGTTAATCCCTGCCATGCAAATTCGTGTGTTCAATATAAGAACTTCTTCTATTATATTATATATTCGCCTTCACTTCGTATTACAACACTATATTTCACTTTACACAGACATGTTTCGGTTACAAGTAACCTTTATCAATGTACACAATTTTAACGTTGTGTTAAAATTGTGTACATTGCTAAAGGTTACTTGTAACCGAAACATATCTGTGTTGAGTGAAGTAAAGTGTTCTAATACAAAGTGTAATATATTTATTCAAATAGAAAATAACTAATTGATTGAAGACAAGCTGACCTTAAAGTGTAATGCGAATGAAACTTTTGACAATGTATGAATAATTGTACTAAGCACTTTACATTTCGTTTTAGATTTACATATATTTTTTTCCAAATGTAAACTTCCTGACACAAACACTCAATTAAAACGTGTTTAAATAAGTTTTGAAAAACATTATATAGGTTACAAAGGAAAAGGATCGCGTATGGAATGTGGAAACCACAGAGTGTATTGGTCTTAGTTAGTCTTTGAGTCTTTTGAGTGTCATTGGTAAAGTCTATGGCAGAATTTTAATAGAAAGAGTAATAAAATTGACGAGTGACAAAGTTTGGGATGTGCAAGGTGCCTTTATGAATGGCAGAGGATGTATGGATCAAATTTTTGGACTTCGTACATTGACAGAGAAGTTTCTGGCCAGAAACCGCAAACTTTTCTGTGCGTTTGTCGACCTGCAAAAAGCATGATTACATTAATAGAGAAAAGTTGTGGAAAATATTGTCTGAATATGGAATAAGTACAAGACTGATCACGGCAATTAAGTCGCTATACACGGAAAGCACTGCTAGTGTCAGAGTAAATGGAGATCTTACAGCCTGGTTTGATATCAATAAAGGTGTCAAACAGGGTTGCGTAATGTCCCCGTGGTTATTTAATCTGTATATGGACAAATGTATGAAAGAGCTGATAGGGTTGAATGTAGGTGCCAAAATGAGCGGAGTGTCAGTAAGCTGGCTCTTGTATGCGGATGACGCAGTCCTTCTTGCAAACAACGAGCATGAATTACAAGTCCTAGTGAATTGTATGTATGAGGTATGCATGCGAAATGATCTGATGATGAATGTTAATAAGTCCAAGGTAATGATTTTTGAAAAGGAAGAAACCATGACAGTCTGCAACATTAGCGTGAATGGTGAAAATTTGGAGCAAGTAGTCGAGTTCGTGTATTCAGGTAGTATGTTTACAAGAGATGGGCGAGCGGAGAGGGAGTGAGAGAGTGAAAGAAGGGTTGGGGCAGGCAACAAAGTGAATGGTGCACTTAAAATTGTCATCGCAAACAAAAACCTATTCAAAAAAGCTAGAATGGCAGTGCACAATGGTGTTCTTCTACCGACCCTTATGTATGGAAGCGAAGCATGGAACTGGCAAAAGAAGGATGAAAGTAGAATAAATGCAGTAGAAATGAGATCTCTTAGACGAATGTGTGGATACTCTGTGTATGATAGAGTGTCGAATGAAAATATAAGAAGAGAATGCGGTGCGAATGATGATGTCATGAACAAAATAATGAAAGTATCATTAAGATGGTTTGAACATATGGAAAGAATGAATGAAGAAAGAATGGTAAAAAATTATATGTTAATGATGTAAATGGAACCAGACATAGAGGAAGACCGAGGAAAACGTGGCACGATCAAATAAATCAAATATTGAATGTCGGCCATGTGAGGAGTCAGAGAAATCGACGCGCGTGCATGACACGATGTATGAATGTTGAGGAAGCTAGAGAAATATGTCAGGAAAGAAAAGTGTGGCAGTCCATTCTTTCTGCCTACCCCTTCGGGGAGACGGCGTGATGGTTCGTTAGTTAGTTAATTATATAAGATTTTTAATTTAACGCTTTTTGCATATTTCACAAGTATGTTTCGGAGTGTACATACCCTTCTTAGGTATTAATGTTGTTAATTTAAATTCCTTACTAGAAGTTCATTGTAATTGATGAAAAAATATATATTTCATGTGTTTAAATTTATTCCACCTCTTTTTTAGTTTCGAATGCTTTCGGCAGCTCACTGCCATCTTCTAAACACGTGTTTTGTTTTTTTTATTGCTTCCTTCTTGGGTGAAAAAATAAAATAGTTGTTACCTTACTACACTCAAGTCCTACGTAGATATACTGAGAACGATATTTTATTTCCATAAACTTTTACTTATCTTTTACGTTCCCCACCTTACTTCAAGTGGTTGCTTTTTTCATTCTTTGAGCAATGCGGCCTCCGCTATCTTGAGCATATTTCTACCGGCTGAATACAAAAGTTCAGCTCATTTTTAACGTTTAAATTTAAACGTCCGCATTCATGACGGGCATTTTAAAACTCAAATCCGACCTGATTTTTTTTTAATGTTTGGCGAAAGAAATTTGCGAAGGAATTCGTGGCGTTTCTCCGGGGATAAAATTCATTGTGGCAATAAAGGCGACGCTGGATTCTTCAGAGAACACACGCCGTCACGTGTAGTCGCCATTAAAGTTTTAAAGTTTTGCAGCAAAACAATAACCGGTCGTCCGCCCACATCGCACTCTTGCTGCGCATATAAAATCACAAATGACGCCATTACGGTGTTATTCGTATTGCCTTTGTACGTCGTAGCAAGGGACTGCTCTACGGATTTCAACTGCGATTAAAAATATGCATTCTACCTCTTGTCTCCTCAATACTGAACGAATTTAAGAATTCTATCGGTAATCACATATATCAACATCTTATTTTGAGTAACGCATCGGTAGTATTATTAACCACTATATTTTAATACAATACTTGTTTGATAAGACACAAGCAATTTTCATATATGTATAAACATCTTTAATTTCAGTATGTAAAAAAAAAGATTCGACCGATATATTTCTAAAATTTTAGCTAATAGAATGAGGATTTGTAAAATTAATTCAGTTCGTGATTAATATGAATGAAAACGTACGTTTTCTACAAGTTTTATTATAATTTATGGGAATAACATGTTTCGCCTTTCTAATCCATGATCAAATATGACATTTGATAATGCCTTAGAAAGGCGAAACATGTCATTCCCATAAATTATAATAAAACTTCTAGAAAACGTCGTTTACATTCGTATTAATTATTTTATATGGTACATCATTATTCAAGAAACAATTATTCTCATTCGTCTTTCAGTTCATCCTATCTAACATATTTCATTATTAATTACTTGGTTTACTCGTATATGCCTCCCAACTAGCTTATGTGTTACAATTATTAGAATATGAAAATAAAATATAAAATACATTTTGACAACACAATAAAGAAAAAAGATGCCGATTAATTTAAAGCTTATTTAAGGTATCCTGGATTTTCAGATAACGTAGACAATGAAAAATAGGTTTTAAATATTAATTTTAAAGATCGATCGATAAGAGATTGTAGACGCCATAATTCCTCTTGAAGAAATAAATGTGGCCCGAGCCCTTATACGAGTACCTGACCACAGACGATTCGTAATCGCTTTTAATACCTTCTTGTTCATTTTCACATGACTGCCTTTAAACAAAAACGATATCAGTGCCGATGTGATAAACACGCCTCGCTCCTGTATCGGCTTCTCTTCCGAATTACACACTAATCACCCCGCAAAGCTGGATTCAACCCTTCGCTAACCGACGAAACTTCTCACAAACAATTTAGCTTACATCGTATTTATTAAAATCATTCATTTTCAAATTTTGTTAGATTTTGTTTGCGACTGTCCTTAAAATTTAATTATTAAAATAAAATAATGAACTCAAATAAAAAAATATTAGATAATTTTTTTATATGAAACTGCGATTTATAAAGTGAATACAGAGCGAATGAAAGCGCCATTAACCCACCATTGCGTACTTTTGTAACGTACATGGAGTGCATGAAGCACGAAATGGAGGAAAACATAGCAAGAGCAAATCAATCAAATTTTAAATTACGTTAGACGTCGGAAAAATCGGCGTTCTTAAATTGCCTATTTGAAAATTATCTCTCAAAAGAAGTGTGTCTGGCCATACATCATACCTACTCGCCCAATATGCAATGTTTATATTGATTACTTTTGTTGTATATGTAATCATTGATTTAATTGTATAGTATGTGAATTTTATTTAATAAAAATTAATAACTATATTTAGATAATAATTTATGTAAATACTACTTTTTTTCTGAGATATTTTAGGTACCTACTCAATTTTGTACTACTCGTAACTACCCTGAAGATGTAATCTACAACGATCTCCAAAATGTTGTTCGAAGAGGATACCAGGAAATTATTGATCATTTACCAAGTGCGTGGTCTGAATACCTCCCAACTGGGGTAACCCATTCTAGATAGGCATATTAGGGTCTTTTCTTGTTGAACAGTATGTTTTTATCTATCTATTTATAGGAACCACAATTTTCTTAAATAATCTGTAATTTTTTTCTAATCAGAACCGATATTGCGTGCTTCTAAATATGTAAGATTATACGCTTTTCATTTAAGCACTGTAATTACGTAAATAAAAATCCTTTAATTATGTTTTTATAATGGGCAAGAAAAGAATCAAAGCAGATCTAATTGGAACTACGATGGAGCCTTGGATACTTGCAATAAGTTAGTATGGGTTTCTCGGTTCCCCTGAAAAATAAAATAATCCCCCGCTCGCCCGCGGACCACTCCCGACGATGGATGGACACGCGATATCGCAATTTGTTGCGCCCTTAAATCGGGTAATCAACAAACGGCATAACATCTAATTTACCTCACTTCTGATGTCTAAAAATCCTTCTGTTCTTTGCTTACATATCGATTTTTATGCCTTTGTTCTGATACAGAAAACGATTCTCATTTTCCGCTCTATAGTCATGGACAAAAAATTGTTTTTATTAATTTTTTTACGCAATCAGTAGCTTTGTATTTGAAATATTTTTACGATCGTGTACATTATCAGTTATATTATATAATCACAATCTCTCTATTTTCTCTGAATAAGTCTTGTGTGGAATTTTTATTTTCTTTACTTTCTTCTGAATAACTTTATTTGTGATGAGGCTTTTTGAATAAATAAAAGCACTTTTATTAATTAAATAGTCCATTATTTTGGCCGAAACACTATGATATGCCTCAACATTTTAAACTGTTAAATGTTTAACTTTGTTTTATGTATCACAATTGTATTTTATTATACGCGACAGCTGTTTCGTCAACCTATGTTGACATCATCAGGTGTTACAATTATTAATATTAAGGAAGGAAGGGTCCAGGTCCACCGCCTTCCAACCTATATTCTAAACGCTCAATAATAAAAGGGTTTTTGTTTCTAAAACAATGATAATTATCTTCATATTAAATAGTTAATACGAGTGAAATTGACTGTTTTCTCGAAGTTATATTATATTTAATGGCAATAATATGTATTTTTCTTGCTAAGACATTATCATATGTTTTCTAGAAACTTATATAAAACAGAAATTTACATTTGTATTAATAAAATAAGTGATCTACATTAGTTTTCTTTTAAATTTCATAGCTGGTATCAGTGAACAAATTAAATAAAACTATAATTATTCATATCATTTCAGTAATATTAAGTGTAAACCTTTTTCGAGAATTTTCACGGTATAAGCGAAAGTGTGATTATCTTTTCTTATATTCCAACATCTCTCCGTAATAGCCGCTCTTGTCAGGCGCGTCCCAGCACACCAGTTGTGTGTGACAGCATCATTTTGACGCCATTTGCTCGCGTGCAGAACAGGGATAAAGTTTAATTCCCCGATAAAGCCGTAGTTAGCACCGTTTCCCGCCGGTCCGTGCAGTTTCTCTAATGGCCGCCACTATGTCGAGAGTGCATTCATTTTATAGCCGCATTATTTTATGCCTAGACCCCGCGATGCATGAACTTTCGCATCGTTTTAGTTCGTGAAGTGTCGATGGCTTTATGAAACTTGGGTTTAATGTAATTTCTGCATATAGTAAATATAATGCCTTAAACATTTATGCTGTTTGTAATGTCTTTTGAGTAAATAAACTGATTTGATTTGATTTGATAATTAATCGTATTTATTTTCAAAGCACGTACGGTTTTCATTTATCATTTGCTGATATACCATATAAGGGAATTATATAAAGCATTTTACGTGATTTATCAGCATGAATAATTTACCCCCGCAGGATATAGATAATACTGGAACCAGGGTAATACTATTAAATACCTGGTTTCTGTAATTCACATTTCATTGTATTATATTTTCCTTCTATTATATAATCGCTATCACTTAACACATCAAATTCACATCAAAATAACTTTTGAAAGCATATTCCTAAATTAACACGTACTGTCTCATGGTAAAAGTATTTAAAATGAAGATATATTACGAATATATTGCTTTTTAAAGGATATTCAATATATATTATATTTTTTATCGATTTCGTCTTAATTTAACAAAAATATGTTTCATTACTATGTATATTGTAATTTCAAAAATAAAACCACCGTTCTATTTTTTTATCATATTAGTGGAATACATTCCACATATTTTTGATGAATTGTTTCAAATCGTCATTATAGAATTCCATAGTTTTAACGCCTTAAGTTTATCAAAATAATATTTATATGCATTATATCGAGTTTTTAATTAATTCAAAATATTCATAATTTTTTTTTTCGAATGTGTCTCAAAAATAATTAATAATTTACATTAGTACTCAGCTTGTGAAAATACATTATAATTGAAAATTAAATTGCTTTATAAATTACTACCTTTATTTTAAATTAAGGAAGTGTCGACTTTATTATTATTCTAACGAAAACCAAATGAATATTTAATACAAACTATTAAAACAGAATTTGTTGGCAGTGATTTTATTTTCCACTATAATTGAGTTTACGCGTATCTAGTAACGATCAAAGTAATATTAAATTCTGTTCATTTCCACGTACCTAGCTTATTTAATATTAAATTTCATGTAAATCCTCAAGGTTCTAAATATTTCATTTAATGACGTAATAACCGTTTCCACTAAGTCTTGTAATAAACCGTATAACATCCAAATTAACTAAAATATTCATAAAGTAGGTAACTTCTCCTTAAATATCGGAATGGATTCCCCAGACTTGTATTGTAATATTATCAGCAAACAGTCCCCGTTGTGTTCGAGATCATTACCGAATACGTCATATGGGGTCGAACGCTCCGTTGGGTGTATCCAGCCCCCGGGCGAGTTCGGTTTGTGTGATGATACTCTACAAATACTACAAAGGCAGCATTCAGGTCCACGAGCGGATCCGCTCCGTCAGCCACACCGGCGCCACCTGTGATTGATAGTGCAGTCACACACCAATGGGCACATATCCACTCCTTCAATAGACAGATATTGGTGGTTTGAATTTTGCAGGATGTATTTGTAGTGATTGAAAAATTTTATTATTTTTTTATAAAACAGGTCGTTTGAACCCGATTACTGTGTGCACTATTGTTCTTTTTAGCTATTATATTGATTCTCATGACACATGATAGGTAGCTAATCTTCTTCTTCTATCTGTGTCCTGTCAGGTCTCCCTAACGTTGAGTATCACCCTTCGTATTATTATACCTACTACCATATTTACTTTATGTATTATACCTACTACCATATTTAAAAATCAGTTGCCCTTTAACAATTAAATTTGCAAATTAAGGGCCTTTTTAGAACTACTTGCGTGACATATAATAGTCTGAAATCATGGATATATTCATTCTTGGTCATAGAGAATCAAAGAGAGTTAGATATTACGCTATTGAATAAAACAAAAAATATTACTTGTTCTTTCATACAACAAGAGGGATTTTTTGAAAAATCTCTAACGTGGCTTATTTTGTAAATTAACCTATATATTTTTTTTCATTTAGAAAAACGTGTTTTTAACATTGTTTATTAAAAATTGATATATACGATCTTTATAAAGATTAATAACGTTTACAAATGACTGATCTTAAAAAATAACATTTGTCTAAAAAAAAATTTTTTGTTTAATAATTGATCATTAAGATGTTTTGTAATCGCAAAAAACTGATACGCTAATAAAATGTGTTTTTTTACGATATTTATTTTTTTCATCTCAACCAGTTAGTATTTTAAAAGTAATCAGCCATGAAATAATCATCATTATGTTGATAATTAAAGTAAAATAATGAATTTCATTTTTAAGTTTGCCAGCTTTGCAACACTCAAGTGGAGGTTGCCATGTTTGCAACAAACCCTATATTTTAATATCAAAATTCTTCAGAATGAAGCCGAATTTGAAACTGAAAATCAATAATAATTGTGTGCAAATGTATTATGAAAAAGGCCCAATTCATATCTCACTTTAGATTGTTGGTGGAGTTTGCCGGGTTTGCAAATAATACCCTCAATTATGGAATTCAATTAGAACAGAACGGAAACTTTCAATATTTTGTTTGATTATTTGGTTTGCAAATAAATTTGTTTGATTATGCTTTTAATTTACTCAATTAAAAAACTCGCTTTACGTTTAACATTGTGCTTAAATTAATAATAGCTTCCTGCGTTAAAAATACACTTTTGATCAGCCCCAACCACCTTATGATCGCCGTAACAAAATCTGATAAAACTATTATAGTCTCGTTCGCCAGATTAAAATGGCGGGATTGAGTTTCCGTCTCGGGGTAAAGACAAATCACCAGCAACAAGTAGCGTATCAGTCATGGCGCTGGAGAGGTTCCCGCTGGCCCAGTTGCCGCTTTCTCATAACCGCCGCCGAGTCCCTCTTTTGTCGATTAATAAAACTAAATTGAAAGGCGCTCCTGCTTGGCGAGCGGTCGCTCCGTGGGACCGACTTATCTTCGTTTCGAAATTATTGACAGAGATATAAAAAAACAAAGTGCTTAACTGTCGTATTTTTCCGTACCCAAATATAATATTTTTTTCACATTTTACAGGAGAGACATTTTAGAGTCGATAAATAAGTTGCATAAATCCATGTATGCAAATAGGATACTGATACGTTATTTGTGTAAAAAATAAATAAATAAACGCATATTTATAAAAGAATAATTTAAAAATATTTAGTTTATTGAGCTTTTAATTGCATCTAGGGTTTTGCAGACTTGTCATTCGAGTTTTGCCATATTTGAGTTCGATATTTTATGACGATATTTTATCAAATAATTAGATGGCATGAACGCTGGTGCGAAAATGAACGATATGGCCATCAGATGTTTACTATATGCAGACGACGCTGTTTTAATCACTGACAGCATGGACGATCTACAAGTTCTAGTGTCAAGAATGTACGAAGTATGCAATAAGTATGACCTTGTGATAAACGTGTCAAAGTCTAATGTTATGGTTAACTTATTTAGGAAGTAAAGCTTGGAGTTGGCAGAAGCAGGATGAAAGTACGATAAATGCCGTAGAAATGAGGTCACTACGAAGAATGTGCGGAAAAACAATATATGATAGAATATCTAATGATGAAGCGAGGAAGGAATGTAAGGCGGATGAATGCGTGATAAATAAAATTAAGAAAGGGTCACTAAAATGGTTTGGACATATGGAATGAATGGTTAAAAAGATATATACAAGTAGTATGAATGGGAAAAGAAGTCGAGGAAGGCCAAGGAAGACATGGCATGACCAAATTAATCAATTACTGAAAGGCGGCCATGTTCGAAGTAGGAACAATCGACGAGCGTGCGTATCACGATGTGTGAATATAGAAGAGGCGCGAGAATCATGCCAGGATAGAACAATGGGGCAATCCACCCTCTCTGCCTACCCCTCCTTGGAAACGGTGTGATGGTTAGTTAGTTAGATATTTTATGACATGTGTTATTTTATAATAAGTTTTATGCAAAATTCATAAGTTTAAGGAACATATTTTTTTTGCCATAATATGTAGTATATATTGGCATTAATGTCTCAAAATCGAAACTACCTAAACTTACATGTGTGCTTTTGACAAATAGGTACGGTTTTATACGCTCTCTTTATAACTATTAGATTTCAAATCGCAATTCTATTCGGTTTGCTTATATTATGAACCCACTTAAATATTGTATATTTAGTTTATTTCTCTTTGGCACTCCAAATAAACTCTATCAGGGTGATTAGGAACTTTGGCTTTAACTTTTGTTCGATTATGAAAATGCTAATTAGAATTCAAAATTAATTAGGGGAAAGAGTAGCGTTTGTTCATTTTAATATTTGCTGTTATGTATTATACAAATTGTTTAATTTTATTTATTGTAGAGACTTTTGTTATCATATATATTTTTGATAAACTTAAGGCGTAACAAAAAATTTTTTTTTAGTAATTATTTTATACTTTTGAGTATATTTTTCTTGTCATTTTTCGAAGGTTTTACTTTTTCATCATCTGGGGAACGATATAAACTCTTTTATTTTATTCTCCCGATTATGAAGGTGTAAAACCTTCTTAACATGTCCAGGAAAAAAATCGAAAGTGGAAAAAGCAGTGTTTTAATTCATAAAAAACTCTTATTATAGTTCATAGAAGTTATTCAACTATGAATCCGAAGCTATATGTATATGACTATTCGGTTCTTCTGCTAACTCCATCGTCAGACTTTTTCTTCCTCCATGTTCTCTTCCTCGATAAAGTTAGCCATTTTTACTGTAGGTTGCACCCATAGGCATTATCGTGAAGGTTCGTTATTAGATTAGTTAATTAAAAATGTTTGACTCATATTTTCTCCTTACAACATATTTTCTAAGTAATATAAATTACCTGAATGATACCGCTTAGTCTCGATCGATTAAGTATTTATACACACATTTTCGTGCGTGTTGTTCATTAATATGTTATTTTTTTTATTACAGACATTACCGTTTATTTCTTTTGAGGAATAATGTCTTTTTTAATATCTACCTATTCTTTATTATGGTACTTTTTGTACCAATAAAATAATTATTTATGTATGTTCTTTATCTACTTGACATATTTGGAATTTAATTAATTCGTTGACAAGTTGTGAAGGCCATGTTCATTTGTATATTCCTTCAAAATTATAATATCCGTATTTTCATTCTTACTACTTCCATGTTTTTTTTTTCAATATTACATTATAATCACTTGAAAATAAATCTACCTTCACTTGTTTTTCTATTATTTTGAACAGAACGTTCTGAATGAAATCGTTTATTTATTGATTATTTTCCAAGCACATGGTACCAACACCCGTTATACGCTGAGGGAGGCGTTTATTTTATTTCTGAAATAATTGAAGTGTAACTAACAAAATCTGAATAAAATAATCATTTATTCGTGTATTTGCATTATTTACCATTCATACTATCTTCCTAGCTAAAATATAGCCCCATCCTAGAATTTATTACTCTTACTTTAATACTGATGTTTAATTTCATATTTATTACTAAATATCAAGGAAGTTATATATTTTCTGGAAGTCGTATGATATTATAAGAGAGTGACATGTCTTGGCCTACTTGTTTTCGCATTTTCAAATGTCACATCCGATAATCCTCCTTGTAATGTCATAAAAACTTATTACCCTCTAATACATCAAAACTTCCATAAAACCTTCGTTTTCTTATAAACTGAATTATCCCCTTCAATAATGTATTTATTAAATTTTCATATGAACAACTCACTTTGTGGTTAGACATTAAAAATATAAAATAAATATAAAAAAACTTTTTATTTAACCACGGTATGGTTATTATAAATGTTTTCTAACCAAAACTTAAACTTACTAATGGTAAAGCATAGTAAAATTCCCGTTTCACATATTTTTTCTTGAATTAATATGTAAACTACATCGCTCTACATTCAAGAGCGAATAAATATTGGTAATAAGTGATTAATCAATAAAGTTTGATGCAAGAGTTATGATTGTGAACAATAAATACATTTAAAAATATACAAAAAAAATTAAAACTTTGTAATTAACCATTATAATTTATGCCAACTAGTTTCGCTTGGACCCAAACTTCATCAGGGCAGTATAACAACTGTTGTTATCCTGTTATATAAGTTGTTATACTGCCCTGATGAAGCTTGGGTCCAAGCGAAACTAGTTTGCATCAATTATAATATCCATACCGTGGCTAAATACAAAGTTTTTATATATTTTTTAAATGTATATATTGTTCACAATCATAACTTTTGCATTAACCTTTATTATAATCAGTTATTAGCATTATTTATTCCCTCTTAAATGTGGAGCGGTGTCATATACATATTAATTCAATAAAAAAGATGTCCTTTCGGGAAGACGACGTGATGGTTAGTTAATTAGTTAGTAAACTGAACGTTGTTCCAGAGATTCATCTTCTTCTTCTTCTTCTTCTTCTTTTGATAGATCTGACGATCTGTGACACAGAAATCATATCTCGTCGGATGATGAGATCCAGCTGTCCCTCCATCTCTTAGGCGGTCTTCCAGGTGGGCGGTGTCCGGAAGGGATTTCATAGGCGGCTGTATACGCGAGTCTGTCACCATTCATTCGGGCTACATGGTCCCTCCAGTATCTTCTTCTGGATCTACTCCACTGAACGATATCCTCTATTTCGCAGGTTTTCCTTATGTCTGCGTTGCGGACACGATCTCGGAGGGTTTTTCCAGTAATTGATCTTAGGACCTTCATCTCCGATGTTCTAAGTAGTCCCTTGGTTCGCACAGTGTCAGCCCGCGTCTTTACAGCGTACGTCATGATGGGTCGCACGCATGTTTTGTATATTCTGATCTTGCTGTCGATACGCATGTGCTTGTTTTTCCAGACTAGATTCTTCAGGCATCCTGACACGGCAGAGGCTTTACTGACTTGTTCACGTACTTCGGTATAAAGGTCACTTTGGCTGCAGATCTCCACTCCCAAATACCTGAAACTCATCACCTGCTCCACAGGTATATCATCAACAGTCAGTTTACATCTTGCAGGTTGCCTAGATATAGTGAGACTTTTTGTTTTGTTGACTGATATAGCCATATTTAGCCTTTGGGATACTGTGTGGAATTTGTACAACATTCTTTGCAGGTCATCTTCAGACTCTGCTATTAATGCGGCATCGTCCGCATAGCAAATGACATTCACAGTTTTACTGCCCATTTTATAACCTAGTCCCAGGCCAGCTACCTCTTCTATAATTTCGTCCATAATAAGATTGAACAGAAAGGGGCTCAAACTATCTCCCTGTCTTATACCATTGCTTGTAGGAATTTCCCTAGACAGTTCATTGTCAACCTTAATTTTCGTTTTGCAATTGGTATATAGATCTTGGATAGTCTTTATCAATGTATTGGATATTCCTCCTTCCTGTAATTTTCTTACAATATCTCTTAACAACACCCTGTCAAATGCCTTAGTCAGATCGACAAAACATATATAGGCTACTTTATTATATTCAATTGCTTTCTCTTTCAGTTGCCTCAGAATGAAGATTGCATCTGTTGTGGAGCGATTTCGTCGAAAACCCTGCTGTTCTTCCCTATTCGTTATCTTTTGCTCAAGTTTCGTTTTCAGAATACTTGTAAATAGCTTAAGCATTGTGCATAATAAGGAGATACCTCTGTAGTTCTCTAGGTTTTTCTTTTGCCCTTTCTTAAATACAGGTGTTGTTATACTTATTCATCTGGTTATATAATATAAATTGAGTATTTATTTACAAATATCTTAATAATTCAACAGAATTATTTTCTTTCGTATCTGAAAACGTTTTTCCGATCTGCGCATCTGTCGCCATCCAATTTTCATTGGCATAAATTTTTATGTTTTCCATTGACCCGTTTTTTTCGCATGAAAACAAATTTGCAGAGAGCACTGTAATTTGCTGCTACTGTACGGTACAATTGGTCAGAATTTCATCTGCTCGTTTTCCATATACATAAATTGAATATTCTTCATGGATTCAATGAATATTTGATTCACGTACTAAGGCATGCAATTTCAAAAATACAGTTTGCACGGAAAGTAAATAATACAATACCACGATTATTTGGGTTGTTTTTCCTTACTCGCCATCCACAAATTCTATTCAGACTATTGAATGTTTCCGTCCTGAGTTTTCCAGTCCATTTCCCTTCGGACTCTCGCCAGGGTCGGCCAGAGGCGGGGTCCTGCCCCCTCTACCGGTAACTAACTTGTTAGAGGAGAGCCAGCAGTACAAACCTCCCCGGAAGTTCCCATATTACCCCTGTTCTATTTCCATACCTCCATTATTATGATAAATACTTGGCATTAACAATGTGAAGCAGGATGTAATTGTTGGACTATCTTAATCATGTTACGAATAAACGTTTTAACGATTTCTACGATTTGATCGATTCATCGTATTAATAGTGAGTAATCCATAAATGTTTATTTATGTAGCAGCATGGTAATTTTCAATTATCTTTATCGTGGTACAAATACACTTCTTCCTGGCGCTATCCCAACTCATTGTCTGTGTTGAGGTCGGCTCTTCTCGATCTCAGACTGTTCTTCATACGGTTCTGAGTATCGCCTTCACTCAAGCCATTTCTCTGCGAGACGATATTGCACTGAATCATCCACGTGTTCCTAGGTCTTCCTCTGGATGGTTGACAAGGATGATTCACAGACAAAGCTCTATTTACTGTGTGGTCTGGTGGTCTCCGTTTTATATGCCTGTTCCATCTCCTCTGCCTTTCTTCAAGCTTACTATTTATATCAGTAACTCACTTCCCCGTCTCTCAGCGACCACCTAAGCATTCACATTTCTGCTGTTTCCAGTTGTCTAGTGAAGTCGCCGTACATTGTCGAACACTTGAAGCCGTTCACAACTGCAGATCTGACAATAGTCTGGTATACTTTTCACATATAATATATATTATATAACACTCCTGTCATATGTGTAGATCTAAATTTCAGCCACCCCACTCCTATTATGTGATCAACATCCGCTGCACAACCTCCGTTTTTTTTATGAATGAGCCAAACATAATTAATTGTGCTTTCTGAATACGGTTTATTTATCTTTACGAGTCGATCAATTCATCGTCTAAATAGTGAGTTACCCACAAACCTTTATTTGTCATGTTCTTCACAGATTACTGCTTCGATCTTTGAGTTTTATGGAGAAATAGTTATTTCTTTAAAATAAAATTAATTGTTCTCCAAATTCAAAACGTGATATCATAAGGGCTGAATTCTAATAATAATAAACCGTTGTAATATTGTTTTTTTTTTTAAATATAATAAATAAATTATTAATATCGAGAAAAGTTTATTTATTGCATTCAACAAATAGTATAACAGGAAATATAACAATTCTACACGACGAATTGTGGTTATTAAATGTGCGATGCTTATTTATAATAACAACTACAATTCTTTCATTAGAATCGTATAATCGTATAATTACATTTATAAAACCCCAACGGGTTTCATTTTGAACCCCGTTATCCCTTGATATATAAATTAAATTTAAAATGCAGAGTTATATCGCGAACTAATAGATCACAGGTTCTCACAATTTTATAGACCACTCCTCTTTTATCATTTACAAGAAAAAAATTCTAACACCCTCTCTCATCAAAGGCTTTTGTTCAATACGTTGTATTAAAAATCTGTAATTTTCTTCGCTTAAATGTTCTTGTTTTACAAATTTTTGCAACCATTTTATTAATACTTTGTGTATTAGAGATTTAGATTGCCTTCATACCATCATGGTATAATCACATTAAAAAATATTTCTGCTTAGAACATTACCACTGTAAGCACGCGGCGTGAAATTCCCTTTGCATATTTATAACCTGGATTATTTAGGTTTAGCCGAAGCCCAACCTACCTGCAAATCCCCCGCCGGCTTCTTAATTTTCTATTAATTTTAGTTGCTCGAATCTAAACCCGTTCGCGTTTTCATCCCTCAAATACTCCATACCCACGGAATTATAACGTAGCCAAAATATTTTTCGTGCAAAGAGTTCTGCGGACACACTTGTTACAAAATTGAATCCTTTTAAGCCGTACTAAATAATGATAAACCTTAATAAGTTCCCGACGCGGGACGCTGGGCTCTCGGCGAAGTTTTGTCTTTATTTTCTGGAATTGAAAAACTTGCGCCGTACCTGACTTAATTTATCGCTTATTAAATAAAGGGTCAAATTATATGGTGTCCTAATTTCCTTTGTTACAACACACCTTTTTTATTTTCAAATTTTTTCCTCCTTACGGCAGTTATAATATAAATTGTATTGTAAATTTAATTTATTGTCAGCGCAAGGAGAGTTTTTATTAGGCATTCTACTTTTGACATTTAATGTAGTATTGTTTTCTCCTACGCCATGGATTTATATAATTTCTTAATGTTTTATATGACATTTATTATTTAATTTTATTAAGCTCAAATGAAGACTACAGGGAAAAACAAGGAATGTCAGTTAAAATTCAAAATAAATGTAATAATGCCATCTAGCGACATTTATACGTATCTAGCCACAGTAAAATTTTCATATTCAAAAATCATCTGTGTCATCGACTATGGCCAGATAATCGATTGCTAATTTCTAAGAAATATATAGACTTTGATTAGCTTTATTCTCAATTTATTCAAATTAACCTTCTACTGACATTCCTTGTTTTTCCCCTGTAGTCTTCAAATGCTAATATAAGAAAGAAATGTAGAGCGGAAAAAGGTATTATGAACAAAATTATGAAAGGATCGCTGCGATAGCTCGGACATATGGAACGCGTGGATGGAGAAAGAATGGTTAAGAAAGTATACGTTAATGATGTAAATGGAGTACGGAGTCGAGGCAGACCGAGGAAAACATGGCATGACCAAATTAATAAAATTTTAAAGGTTGGTCGTGTTAGAAGTCGGAGGAATCGACGTGCGTGTATGACTCGTTATATGAATGTGGAGGAAGCTAGAGAGGTTTCTCAGGATAGAGTAGTGTGGCGGTCAATTCTCTCTGCCTACCCCTGCGGGGAAACGGCGTGATGGTTTGTTTGTTTATTAAGCTATGTTTGATAATTGGTTCCAATAAATAAAAACTATTTTATTCTGACATTAGTTAAATGATTTGGACGAAATTAGAAATTTATGTTAAGATAGACAAGCGTATTTAGCTATCATAATTTTTTTGGCATTTTGGTAAACAGCTAATTGCTAATTTCTAAACGAAAAAAATTGTAATTTGTCACATTTAAGCGACACGTTTTAACGCCTTACAATGTTTTTATCAAATGTAACATCTAAAAATATCATAAAAACACAAAAATCTTTGAAAATATTATAATACTTTAGAAATAAATCAAATATTGAATGGCAGCCACGTGAGGAGTCGGTGAAATCACATGAGAATCAATATATTATCTCAAATCTCTGACGACCTTCGTGGCCGAGCGGTAAATGCTTTGACTGCCACTCCGAAGATCTCAGGTTCGATTCCCGGCAATGGCAATGTGGTTGGTTTAATCGATGCAGAATTCACGTGACAATAAAATAACGATAGATTAGCCGCCTATCACATGTTATGAGAATCAATATAATAGCTTAAATTAATTGTACACAGTTATTGGGTTCAAACGACCTGTTGTATACAAAAATTATAAATATGTTTCAACCCCGATTAGGAAACAAAGCATTCAAATGGTCCCAAACCGCTGACACAATTTTATGTTTGTTAATGAGATGTTATCTTTTGTTGCAGCGTGAGATCAACCCACCCTGGCTCCGTGGTCCAGATCGCCGACAACCCCCTTGACGCCAGCAAAGTAAGTGGCGCCCATTAACTCACTATTCGGCCATCCCGCGAGTGCTCTCCTACTCCTCACTGAGCACTATCCCGGGTAATGTTGCTTTTAGGACTCACGGGCGAGTAGGCACTCAATCTCATACCCAAGTGCACGGGAACAGTATGGAAACGATGGCGATATTTTCCGACACATTAATTCGGATTCTTTATTGCCGCTTCTCATATCACGGCGGTAATAACATAGTATAATAGATTCCAGCCAACTAAGACATGATTTTTTCATAAAAAGTAATACAAATGTCTACATCGCAGTTTTCTAAATTTTTCATAAAAGAATTCACGCTTTTAACGATGTTAAAATCTAGAAAAAATTCATGTCGCACCTTGAGCGTAAAACCGAAACAAGTGCAAATATACAGTTTGGAGATATGGGAGTTTAAAAACTTCATATTGCTTGGAAAAACTGGTTTTTTTTTTAAATAAACCAATGATTTTCGGTTTATAGGTATATTACTTTAAACTGAAAATCATTGGTTTATTAAAAAAAAACAGTTTGTATAAAAGTTATTGTTCAACCCCTTGTGTCAATGACCATTTGTTTTTGTCTTAAATCATGATCCTGTGCCTTTACTAAATCAATAGCTTTAGAGCAATAAACCACCTAACATCAAAACTAACATATTATACGAAAAATTATTTTCAAATTTAACCCATTGATCTTTGTAATTTTGTGTCCCTGGTACTCTGCCTTAGTTAACTAACACATGTTCTATATGTTTCTAGGTTCTTGCACTTCTTTTGTAATAATTTTAGCTGGTTTATATCGTTCTCCCGATGACGAAGGTGTAAGCCTTCGAAACATGTCGAGAAAAATAAACTCAAAAATGAAAAAAAAAACGTGTTTTCATTCATAAAAAAATCATCAGTGTGTTAGTCCATTATTTCTGTCTACTCCTTCGAGAAGTTAGTTTTTATTTTTAAATAAGTATTCAATCATATTTGGCGGAAAACAACATCGACAATTTTTTTCTGTTCTGATAACTTCAATGATAATTATTTGTTTAAAAAAAATATCACATAAATGCATAAAAAAATGCATTGTTATTTTATTCTTGCATATGATGTACTTTATTTGTGGTGAAACATTATTATATACAATACATGATAAATGAAAACGTTCTATTTTTTATTTATTGTTTCTTGAAAAAATATGGAAATAAAGACATTTGAAAATACCCTGGAAAGACGTAACTTGTAACTTCAATCAAATATATTTAAACCCTTACGTAACGGACGTTTAAGTCAATATAGCTTTATATGTATAGTTTATTCTTCTTCTCCCGTCACAACTCAGTGGTGCATAGGGCCTCAAAGAACCTTCTCCACCCAACTCTATCGCACGCCTGATGGCTAATCTTCATCCCAATTGAGTCCTGCTGCTTTAACCTGCCCTTCATCCCAAGTGAGTCCTGCAGAGCTCTTCTTCAGGTGACACTAGGTCTGTCTCGCTTCCTCTTTCCACCCATAGGGGCCAAGTCTAGTGCGCCCTGAGCGATGCAGGCTGGGTTCCATCCCAGGGTGTGACCGATCCACAGCCATTTGCGTCTAGCGACTTGTTTTCAGATTGGCTTTTCGCCTACCATGGCCCAGAGCAAGGCATTTGACACTGTTTTGGGCCAAAAGATCTTGAATACACTACCCTTAAATTAAGAACAGCACTTTATTTTGTTTTATAAACTATCACCCGGCTTCGCTCACACTTTATCAGAGTAACTTTATCAGAGTAACAAATGTATTCTTAAGGATTAATTGTATCTCAATAGAGACGAAGATGTAAATAGTTTTTTGGAAACAGAATATGGTGGTCGAGGCGTTTACAGGACTTAAGACCTGTCATTGGTTGGGTTAAGCGATCGCTTTAAGTAATACAACATTCCCCACTTCGCCCTTCTTACGACCACCACGTCTGACAAATTTTTGAAAGATGTATATATGCTACTTTTTTGAGGAACAGTTCACATATTTTTGTTCAATCTACACTAGCGCCATCTATTAAGATTAGGTGTAAGCATTAAGCAGAAAATCTTTATTAGTGCAATGTGAAAGGCTACGAAAGTATCACACATGCTAGACAACGCCTATGTGTTATTGTTTTGAATCTACGGTGAGATCGAAACCAAAATAAATTAATGGTAAGAACAAATTTAATTTGTTATTAATTTGTTTTATTTTATCTTCCGCCTGCTCTATCTGACAGTGTTAACCCTTGCCGAAGGACATCAAAGTAAAGGGGTAATCAACGCCGAAAGATTGTACAATCTGTTGATCGCATGGCTTGGTTCAGGCGCCGGCGTCTGACAAAAGTTGGACGAGTGACAGTTATTGCGTCGCCGGGGGATTTTCTGTCAGAAAATTTAAATAATGTTGATTTCGTGGCGAAATAAATGTCAAGAATTTGTTAGAAACACGTGTTTCAACCATTTTATATCTTTGAACCCTTTCAGACCCGGATTAAGGTATTGGAAAACGTAGCACATCTGACATTTGAAATCTAGTTAATGGCTTTTTAATGTAAAATATTTTTCGTAATCCTACAATGACAAATGTGTTTGATAAATAATTCCATTTCTTTTATAAATATGTATTTTTTATATTAACATTCTAAATGACAGATTCCTTAAATGGTTATAAAAAAAATTCACACTGTCTTCGCCGGGAATCGAAGCCGGGACCTTTGGCTTGATAGTCATGGGAACACTGTTTTTTGATATCACAGTGTATTTAATAAAATTCTATGAAATTTTCGCGACAGCTGTTTCATCAACCAATGTTGACATCATCAGGTGTTACAAACAACATGTTTGTACATATTTGTTATTGACATATAATCTTTTAATAATAATATATATATTTTTTATAAACTTGAGGCGTTAACACCGTGGAATTCTATAATGATGTATTTTTATGAATTAAATCACTTTTTTTTTCAACTTTTGAGTTTATTTTTCTCCACATGTTTCGAAAGCTTTACACCTTTATCATCGGAAGAATGGTATAAAATGGTTATAACTAACTATATCGTTATCCCGATGATGAAGGTGGTAAACCTTCGAAACATATGTTTCGAAGGCTTTACACCTTTATCATCGGAAGAATGATATAAACTGGTTATAACTAGCTATATTATTATCCCGATGATGAAGGTGGTAAACCTTCGAAACATGTGGAGAAAAATAAACTGAAAAGTGAAAAGAAAATGGTCGATATGATACGAGTATGTAGCAATGATGAAATTGTTAATAGTTGCTGATCGCGTTCGAGAGCGGTCAGATGGCGATCTGGGACCTGCGCACGCGCACCGCGGAGTTCCGCTGCATCTCCACGGAGCCGCTGCGCTGCGTGGCCTGGCACCACGAGGGCAAGCAGTTCATGTCCTGCCACACGGACGGCTCCCTGGCCACGTGGACGGTGCGCCAGCCGCCCAAGCCGCTCACCGTCTCCTACCCGCACGGTGCGTACACTTACTACTCTCTCAGGTCCGAACTGTGTGTTACAATATCATGAACACAAATCGCACGCTTAATAGTCAACTGACCGATTATGGTTTAGGTCATAATTGACTTAACATTAGACAGAGGCTTTTGTTAACGCTATCCATTTATTTTTCACAATGTTAACGCTATCCACAGAAACAAAGATGGCAGTACACAATGGAGTTCTAGTGCCAACCCTCATGTATGGAAGTGAAGCTTGGAGCTGGCAAAAGAAGGATGAAAGCAGGATAAACGCCGTAGAAATGAGATCACTAAGAAGAATGTGCGGGAAAACGTTGTATGATAGAATGCCGAACGATGAAATAAGAAAGAAATGTAAGGCAGATGACTGCATCATGAATAAAATTTAAGAAGGATCCCTGAGATGTTTTGGATATATGGAACGAATAGATGAGAGTAGAATGGTTAAAAAGTTGTACACAAGCAGCGTGAGTGGGAAAAGAAGCCGAGGACGACCGAAGAAAACATGGCATGACCAAATTAATCAATTACTAAAGGGCGGCCACATTCGAAATCGGAATAATCGACGTGCGTGCATGGTACGATGTATGAATGTAGAGGAAGCCTGAGAGGTATGCCAGGACAGGCCATTGTGGCGATCCATCCTCTCTGCCTACCCCTCCGGGGAAATGGCGTGATGGTTAGTTAGTTAGTTTTTTTTTAACGCTATCCATTCCTACGTACGATAATCGTTCACAATGTTAACGCTATCCATTCGTACGTGTTTTTCGACTGTTTTTGTTAAAACACCGACTCATGTCAGATTGAGCAAAACTTGCTTTTTTTAGTTAAGCCAGCGTTCTATTAAGCGTGCGAAATATTGACAGCCCACAAGAAATGACAATAGACAAATACAAAAAACAAGTAAATGACTAAAGTAAATTAGGCACTTAGTAAAAAAAAAACTAAATATGTAGTTTCGTTCTACATATATGTCGCATGGAACGAAACTGCATACTTAGTTTTTTTGTTTGTCCTTCGTGCCTATTTTACTTCCACCATTCAAGTTACTTCACAGATAATAAAAAAAGGTCGGCTTGAGTGTAAAATACTTTTTTTTTAAATACATAAATAGTTGTTGAAATAGTATAAGTAAACTTTTTAATAGCTATGTTTTGTTCCTCTTGTTCCGTATTTGTTCCCAATTTTTGTATTTTTCTATTGAGATTATATAGAGTGTAAAAGATGCCTCCCTACAACGGGTTAACCCAGTTGGGTGGTATTAATACCACGGACTTCGACAAACTCTATCCTTCAATCCCTATACAATATTTAAAGGTTGTTATTTAAATAAACACTGCTTTTCACACTTTTGAAGTGAGCTTGAAACAGAAACCAAAGTTGATAAGCAATGTTTTATTTCACATTAATTTAATGTTGCATTCTTAACGTATTATGTTTTTAAAGCAGTGAGTTGGGCGCCTACGAAACCGGTCACACTGATAATAAACTATTGAAAGTAATTATTTTAATAAAACTGTCATAAAAATCGTATTATATAATTGAAGGTGGAGTTCTGGCAGAAAATTTCAGTAAACAATTTATATTTCTTAAGAATAAGCATGTTAAAGGTTTTTATGGTAGTTTTTCACATTAGCTTCTGGTGTATACTTATTATACAAACATTATATATTTTCTGTGTCTTCTTTGCGTTACGTGTATTATAACTATCTAAAAAATGACTTGTTTTTCACAGCCAAAACAAACAAGGACGGGAAATTAGAATCCTGTAAACCAATACAGAAAGTCGAATGGAAAACTTCAAAAGCTGGGTAAGAAAATTATTTGTATCCTTCCCTCGCAGCACGATACTTATTCCTTGCTTGAATCCTCAAAAGGGCGAACCGTTTACTTTTTTATTTCGACATGTGTTATTTATGGAATCATTGATACGTTCGCATTGTACGCTTAATACTTTGAAAGGAAATGGATTTTTTCGTTTTTGTTCCTTTGACGAGTTAAGGAATAATACAGCTAAAAACCTGTTGTGTAAGTTTTCGATAAATATACATTATGCTTATGCCATAAAGTAGAAGCATGTCAAGATCTTAAAATATTATAAAACTTTTCCCTTATTCTTCTTCAATATATAACGAACCTTTGAGATGGTTTTTACATATGAAAAGGAAAAGAATGGTTAAAACCTTGTATACATGCAGTGTAAGTGGAAAGAGAAGCCGTTGAAGAATTAATCAAATACTAAAAGGCGGCCACATTCGAAGTCGGAAAACTGTCGAGTTTACGTGCAGGTTACGATGTATGAATGTAGAGGAATCTAGTATTTCAAGATAGAGCAGTATGGCGGTCCAACCTCTCTGCCTATCCCTTCGGGGATACGCCGTGATGGTTAGTTAGTTAGTTTATGTATATTGCTTTAAGGCGAAATATTTCATTCTCATTAATAAGGGAAGGAACAATAGAGTTATATATTTGAATTATCTTTCTTTTTTTTTAATTTTTTCTCACCCCATTTGGCCAAACCCTACTAAGACCAGTGGCGGTACTCCCTTAGAAGCCCAGAAGCCCGGCTTGCGTAAGAAATTTTGAATCAAAACCTCTTCTGGTTTACAGAGGTTCAGATTTTGTGGTTATTCTTCTTACGTCTGATGGGAACATTGTTGGAAGGTGATTTGGTGGGTTGTTGGTTTATGCGGGGGCATGATTACTTAGATTTGATTCAAAATATCTTACACAAGCCGGGTTTCTGTGCTTCAATGGGAGTACCGCCACTGAGTAAGACGATATATTTCATACTCGTTACAAACGTAAACTTTCCTCAATATTTAATATGGAGTTTTGTGCCATTGTCCAAGCAAACACATTCAAAAAAATATTTAAGCCTGGTATTACTGATCACTTCATTTTATTTTGAAAGCCAAGAACAGCTCGGGTCCAATTCACCTTAGATGTGTTGGTGTATAAAATGATTCGTTTTCCATGGATGAGTAGTGACGTCACTACACGTGATTAATGTCCGGCGCGTCCCAGGGTAACGGACGAGAAGTGTCGCTCCCTTTGTACACAAAATTGGTTTACACCCACAAATTCATCCAATCGGGGACAATCTAATAGAGAACTTTGTCATGGACCCAGTTTTTTCGTTTTTATTTGATATTCTAACAATCATGTTTTGAATAAAACTTACGGTACCAAGATAAACTTCAGTACATTCTTATCTAAAGTAATATATTCATCGTTATAATATCACAATTTCTTTTTATTTACCGAGTGTCTCGACAGCTGTTTCGCCAACCGATATTGGCATCATCAGGTTACAATAAACTGTTAAAGTTAACTAAAGTTTATTGTAACACCTGATGATGCCAACATCTGTTGGCGAACAGCTGTCGCGACACTCGGTAAATAAAAAGAAATTGTGATATTATAACAGTGTTTTAAATTTTAACAGTAATAGTGGAGTACGGAGTCGAGGCAGACCGAGGAAAACATGACATGACCAAATTAATCAAATTTTAAAGGTTGGTCATGTTAGAAGTCGGAAGAATCAACGTGCGTGTATGACTCGCTGTATGAATGTGGAGGAATCTAGAGAGGTGTGCCAGGATAGAGTAGTGTAGCGGTCCATTCTCTCTGCCTACCCCTACGGGGAAACGGCGTGATAGTTTGTTGTTATGTTGAAGTATCATAGTGTTTCGGCTAAAACAATGGACTATTTAATATTTTCAGAAATTTTCATTATTTAAACTATCGCCATTCATAATTTTTACTGCTGTCTATATAAATAAATATTTCTATTACAAATTACATATTTTTACATACTATATACTTAAATATGAAAATAGAATATGAACTTTTTTATTCTGTTCACCATTGGTGTTAGTATACTTGTTATAGCTATCTCTAAATAGATCTTATTCTTATGCCTCCTCGGAGTTTTAAAGTGCTTTTGTATTGTAATTTGGAGCACAGTATAAGTGTTGGATCCTCTATTGTATCTGTAGGGGATGTTTTAATTTAGTTCTATAGAATTATTGGTACAACATCAGAGCTTTTAACTGTTTCGTTTGATTATAAAATTGGTTAATTAATATTCTGAAACAATATCGTCTATATTGCCTATGTAAACTTAACATCGTTTTAAATCGAAAGTTTGTTAATCAAGTGAATTAGCATTTTTTTGCCATTTTAAATATTCAATTTTTATTGCGTAAAGTCATCGAATTTCACTATCTGGCGTTTTAAGTTATAGAAGTACTAGATAAGAAGAAAGGTGTCTATACACGTGTGGTGTTACTGTAACTGGAACATCCCTGAAAAGGACCCAGGTTGGCCAAACGTTCCACCACAATGGCAAATAAATGAGCAGATGTAAGGCCCTCTTTTGAGTCATCTATATAATTACCTCTTGCCATAGACACGAGAAGAAGTCTAAAAAGCGATAAAAGAAAAAGATCTTAATTCCTTTACAACAGCACGTAGCTCTTTGCGCATTTTATAAGTGTGTTTTCACCTTTTATACCTCAAGTGTGGCCTAGAAAAAAGGTGTGCAATAATTCCGCGCCCGTTGTAATTCAATTTACCTCAAGCACATCGCATAATATCCCGGGCCCTCGTTTAAGGACCGCAGCATCACGGGGTGCCGCAATATCTGGAGTGATGGATTGCCGAAAGGGTGGAATCACGCTGTTCCCGCGGGACAATCAGATAAGGGATTTGGTCCGGGAAAGGTTAAGGGGTAATAGGTTTGCGACAGTGGCGCCGTGTTACTTATTCAGCCCGCCCTATCGTAATGGCCGAACAAGTGAATACAATACGCGGCCGGAGGACTCTTATCTTGTTGATACATTTACATAAAATTCTCTCTCATCGTTGTTGTCTTATTCAAATATTTTCTGAATCGTTTTTCACAATGAAATATGTATTTCTGTTAACAATATTTACATCCTACGATAAACACCATTATTTTAAACGGTATACTCGTATATACGTAAAAAAAAATTTTTGTTTGACAATTAATTTACGATTTTAATTGTATCTCAATAGAGACGAAGATGCAAATTGGAAACTGAATATGGTTGACCAAGGTGTTTACAGGACTTATGACCTGTCATTGGTTGGGTTAAGTGCACACTTTATGTAATTACAACATTCCCCAATTAATTTACTTTCATCACTTGTTATTGGAGTAACGCTGTTTGGACGTTTTCTAACTATCAAAATGAACGACGAAACGACGACCTTCATGGCGGAGTGGTAAGAGCCATGACTGCCGCATCGAAGGTCCCGGGTTCGATTTCCGGCGATAGAAGTATTATTCTCACACTGTCTTTGGTCTGGTATAGAATTCACGTGACAATAGACAATAAAACGACGACCTTAGTGGCCGAGTGGTAAGTGCATTGACTGCCACCCCGAAGATTCCGGGCTCGATTCCCGGTGAGGGCAGTGTGATTGTCACTGTCTTTGGTCTGGTGTAGAATTCACGTGACAATAAAATGGTGATAGATTAGCTACATATCACATGTCACGAGAATCACTATGATAGCTATAATACCATTCACATCGATTTGCCTCATGCTATCATGATGTAAATAGCGATTCAACAAAAATAATAATAATAATAAAATTGGGATAGATTAGCTACCTATCACCCCAAATTGCAATTGTATTTGTATTGTTTAATAATTTGTTCGCATTTGAATGAAAAGGAAAACTTTGAAATAGAGTAACTTATTTAATTGACATAAATAATTAAAGTAATGTTTTTTTTATTTATATAAATTGCGACTCGAGAATACTACATATATTCCACTTTCTCTGCTAGCTTTCGATATCCGTCTGTTTCCTCTTCATGTTGTCCTTTCACACTTCCGTGGTGCATAGGGGCCCGAGGATCGTTCTCCACCCGATTCTATGACATGCCAGATATCAAATGAAGCCTGCCGCCTTAACTTCATCCTACAAGGTTTTCCTCCAGGTGGCTGTAAATCAGCCTTGTTTCCTATTTCCACCCTGAGCAATGCAGGCTTGGTTCGTTTTAGGGTGTAGCTTTCGATAGGCATACAAGTATTATATACGTTTTCTGTTATTTCGTATAAAAATGATCCTTTTCGATCCTACATTCATTTAGTGACGTTAACACACTATATAAAAAGAACTTCTTGAAAGCATGTATTGTGCAGAAAAAAGGCAGCCATTCATACGTCTGCGGCCATTGTGAGTGGGGGAAACTCTATTATATGTACCGCGCTAATGGTTATTCATTTTCCGGCAAAACTTTCCCATTAAATCTCATCAGCATACGTATTCACGCACCGTGTAACCTAATTAATGTAACGTATCTTACAACATTTGTGATTTATTACTGTGTTTCATTCAGTTTTTAGGTTCAATCCTTTATTCAATCAAATATTCTTTAAAACATCTAATAGAATGCTTTTTTCACATTGCGTAGTAATACATAGTGTTTCTGAACTAACTAACTAACTAACTAACCATCACGCCATCTCCCCGAAGGGGTAAACAGAAAGAATGGACTGCCACACTTCTCTTTCTTTATATATTTCTCTCGCTTCCTCAACATTCATACATTGTGTCATGCACGCGCGTCGATTTCTCTGACTCCTCACATGGCCGACATTTAATATTCGATTTATTTGACCGTGCTACGTTTTCCTCGGTCTTCCTCTATTTCTGGTTCCATTTACATCGTTAACATATATATTTTTTACCATTCTTTCTTCATTCATTCTTTCCATATGTCCAAACCATCTTAATGATCCTTTCATTATTTTGTTCATAACACCATCATTCGCACCGCATTCACTTCTTATATTTTCTTCGACACACTATCATACACAGAATATCCACACATTCGTCTAAGAGATCTCATTTCTACTGCATTTATTCTACTTTCATCCTTCTTTTGCCAGTTCCATGCTTCGCTTCCATACATAAGGGTCGGTAGAAGAACACCATTGTGCACTGCCATTCTAACTTTTTTGGATAGGTTTTTGTTTGCGATGACATCTTTAAGTGCACCATTCACTTTGTTGCCTGCCCCAACCCTTCTTTCAATATCCCTCTCCACTCGACCATCTCTTGTAAACATACTACCTAAATACACGAACTCAACTAGTGTTTTTATGTTAGTATAAATAGTGTTATATTAATGTAAAGAACGAAAACAATGATTTTTTAAAAAAAAAGGTTTTGTTTTAAATTATCTTTTTTTTCTCCTTTTTCATGTTTATAAATTGTTTGCATATATTTGTGTGTAAAGTTGTCCAATTGTACAATATAATTAACCAATTATGTTGTTTTTTGACCTAATTTTGTATAAAGTGGAACTTCGATGTAACCAACCTCAATATAACGAATTCCTCGATGTATATGTGATGAACTTCAATATAACAAATCACTCGATATACCGACTTTTTTCAAAACCCATTGGATTCGTTATGAATTATATTGTATGCGTACTTAATTTTTTTATAATTATTTTATTTACGAATATTTTAATATTAAAAATCCTGAAGACTGTCTTCGCCTCCAGTCGGACATCAACAATATTGTTAACTGGAGTCACAGTAATCAAATGCAATTCAATGTCTCCAAATGCGTTATGCTATCATTTACTAGAAAATTGAGAACTGTATATCATAGATACACAATGAACAACCAGCAACTGGCACATGTATCTACGATGAAGGATCTCGGAATCATCTATGAGAGTTGGCTGACTTTTCGTGCACATATCGAGAGGATTTGTGGCATTGCACTGAGGATGTTGAGGTTCATCGTCCGGACCGGAAGAGTTTTCAGGGATCCCAATGTGCTCAGAGTCCTATACAACGCATTGGTTCGGAGCAGGCTCGAAAGTGGTTCTGTGATATGGAGTCCTCACGAGGCGAGATATTCCGTTATGCTGGAGAGGGTTCAGAAAAAATTTCTGAGGTATCTCTACATGAGAAGTATGGTAGCTATCCGTGGCTCTATCCCACGGCATTTCTTCTGGAAATGCTCGGAACCAATTCTTTACAGCTTCGAAGAGATGGACATCTAATAACCCATTTCTTCAGATTAATTAGCGGATACTTCGAGAACTCGGCCGTACTGGAGGATGTTGGTCTTTTTGTCCCCGATAGATATCTCCGACAGCGACAGCACAGATTGTTTTACCTACCGGCCGCCAGAACCAATCTGCCTCTGGTGACACCGGTGGGAAGAGCAATTAGTCTGCTGAACGCGGTCTCCTCGGAGATCGACGTCTTTCATGTTAGTGAAAGTACGTTCAGGGGGCAAATATTATTGACTTTAGAAAGTATCTTGTCTTCCTAATGTCGAACCATCTCTAATGCGTTCCTGGTACTTTGTTGTATTTTTATGATATTTTACCTGTACTTAATAGATGCCTTAAACATTTTCCTGTTTGTAATGTCTATTGAGTTAATAAACTGATTTGATTTGATTTGATTGATTTGATTTAAAATAAAAAATAATTTATCATATAAAATCACAATAATGATTATTTTGCTTCACATAACATCTAAACATGAGAAATTTCTCGTTTCACGTGAGAAATTCCAACATCTTTTACTTTATTATTATTACTTGTAGTTGTTCAGATCCGTTCGTTTCCAACCCTTATATTTGGCGGTTTTGATTCCTCGGATAACGTAAATATTTATTAGAACATATCTTTTAGTCCCTTCTCCCGTTCCTTGCAAACTTTAGTGCGTTTTCAGTGCCGGCACCCCACTGTACGTGTTCGGTATTGCCCCACATAAAACGCAGCACCTCCATTAAAAATGTACACCCTCGCGTATAAAAATCGACGACCCTGTAAATGTTAAGGTATTACAATATACGGATCGTCCCGTTTCAGTGATTTTATACAACTGCTGTCTTGTGCCATTAATTCGTGGAAAATATTCTATTTTATACAATATAATATTTTATCTCAATAGAGACGAATATGTAAATTGTTTTTTTGGAAACAGAATATGGTGGTCGAGGCGTTTACAGGACTATCATTGGTTGGGTTAAGCGATCGCTTTATGTAATACAACATTCCCCATTCCGCCCTTCTTACGACCACCACGTCTAGTAATTTTTTTGAAAGATGTATACGAGTATATGCTAATATGTTGAGGAACATGTGAACAAAAATATGTGAAGTGTTCCTCAACATATTAGCATATATACATCTTTCAATAAATTTGTCAGACGTGGTGGTCGTAAGAATGGCGGAATGGGGAATGTTGTATTACATAAAGCGATCGCTTAACCCAACTAATGACAGGTCATAAGTCCTGTAAACGCCTCGACCACCATATTCTGTTTCCAAATAATTTACATCTTCGTCTCTATTGAGATAAAATTAATCCTTAACCCGCAATGGGTTAAATCCAGTATTTGTCTACAAATATTTGTATACATTCAAAATATAATATTCTGAAAACTAACTAGGAGGGTAGGCTGAGAGGATGGACCGCCATATTCCTCTGTCCTGACATACCTCTCAAGATACCTCTACATTCATACATCGTAACATGCACGCTCGTCGTTTTCCGACTTCAAATGCTGCCGTCTTTTAGTGTTCGATTAATTTGGTCATGATGTCCTCGGTCTTCCACGGCTTCTCTTTCCACTCACACTGTTTGTATACAATATTTTAACCGTTTTTCTCTCGTTCATTCATTCTATACGTCTAAACTATCTCAAGAATCCTTTTTTAATTTTACTTTCGATACAATCATCTACCTTACACTACTATATATTGAAATAACTAACAAACCATCACGACGTTTCCGCGTCATGCACTCACGTCGATTTTCCCACTATATTTTAAATTTGATTGATTTGGTCGTGCCACGTTTTCCTCCCCATTAATAGATCTCGTGCTGCATTCACATAATTAACGTATATTTTTTTACCATCCTATCTTCATTAAATCCCTTCATGTTGCGAGTTAGATTCTTTCTGGTAACCCGGTAACTATTTTAATGGATTTTGTTTATAAGATTTTTTTGACTATGACAATTTTATATGCAACTTTTTTTAATCATTATTTGATTTTCTTAATTATATAATATCTCATTTATATAAAGAGTAATTAAGTGTGAGCTAAATAAAGAATATATTTTAATTAACCATTGAGAGCTGTTAGATACATTTTTTTAAATATTTTATATAACATCTGTTTTCTAGTGATTTTTATGTGTCTTATCGGAATGGTACGCTTAACTTTGAGAACGTTATCAAAGGTCTTTGATAATATAAATATTAGCTAATATCCTTGCAAGGTAAAATATGTTTCCCTTAAAATATAACCCAAATTTAAAAAAACTGACGTTTTTATTAATACTAACATTTTTACACACATTTTTAATGCATTGGGAAAAATCACGCTATAAAAATGTCCTTCTTATTTTATAAGGTGCCATTTAGGTTTGTTGTGTGCATTTGAAAAAATAAAAGAGCGACGTTTTATAAACTCTTTTTTGTGTTTCGAATGTAGTAAACATGTTTGTGTCTGTGTTCCAGGGAGTCATTCGTGATATTCTCCGGGGGTCTGCCGTTCGACAAAGCTGGGCGTACCCCCAGCATCACCGTCATCAGCGGCAAGGCCATAACCGTGCTGGAGATGGAGCACAACGTTGTGGACTTCATCACGCTCTGCGACAGCCCCTGGACGGCGGGTGAGTCCCAAACATTCACTTACGAATTTGCTAATTCACCATATTTTCGTAAATTTTGCATTAACTCATTTTTCTTTTTTAATCAAAAAAAATGTTTGAAAAATTAAATATAGAAAAACCCTAAAATGAAAATCAGTAGCAAAGTAAGAATCTAAATATTAGACTTGTGTGTGACCCATCATGACATGGGATCGAAGCAGGGCGGACCCCATAATTACAAAAAAAAAACGCACTCAGAGTGTCATAAATATAGATACACAAGAACATATCTGGCAAGACACTGGGTAACAGAATAAGAAATTCAAGGATAAGAGAAATATGCGAGGTCGAAGATGTCGTTAGGTGGGGAAGGTGAAAGATAGGATATCAGTATGCACACGTAAGGAGAATGGATCCATCTAGACTCCCCGAATTATGTTGTACGATTATAAGAAGAAGAATTTTAAAAAATCTTTCTATTGTAATTCATAATACTTTCTTCACTGCTCCGCAGACATGCAGGACCCATATGCCATTGTGGTGCTGCTGCAGAACGACTTGGTGGTGATCGACCTACAGACTCCCGGCTATCCATGCTTCGAGAACCCCTACCCAATGGACCTGCACGAGTCTCCCGTCACCTGCTGCTCCTATTTTGCTGACTGCCCTTCCGACTTAGTAAGGATTTTGCAATTACTTTATCAGTTTGTATTTTTAATTCACTGATAGTAATAGAATCGTGAATTTCCAACAATTGTATCTGTATTTGTTTTGACCTCTCCACTGTTGAATTTCTCCCTACAAAATTGTATATCTCAAAGTATTTTGCCTATCCAAAATTCACAATCTTGAAACATTCCTTCGGGATAAAAATGTTTGCAACTGAAACTTTGCAGACGGCACAACATTGATGATATCACAAAAACTTTGTTTTGTATTTTTTAAAACTATTATAAACCACCAAAATGGTCTGAAGGATCAACCCCAGATGGCTCTGAAAAATAAATTCCAACGGGACATAATAATATACACAAATGTACACGTAGAGCCATTCAGCCTTTGGGGTAGATTTTGCTTGGATGTCCCGGCATACCCATACTTAGTAGAGAGGTTATTGAGTGATTTGTCATTTTTCTAGATACCTGCCTTTTATTCCGTGGGGAGACAGTGCAGTCAAAAGCGAGTGGGATTTAGTGAAAGGGAATGGCCCGTGAACGGAGGCGAGTGGTCGCCTGCATCCTGCTCCTATAACGAAATTATCTTAACTGGGTAAGTGCCATTCCTACACCTTATTCGTCATGTCATCTCATCTCGTCTCTTTCCCTGTCTCTCTGCTAAAAAAAATGTTCTCTTTGCAGGCATGCGGACGGAAGTATAAAATTTTGGGATGCTAGTGCGGGAACTCTACAAATATTATATAAATTAAAAACTGCTAAAGGTAACGTATGACTAGATTCAATATTTAGATTTTATTCTTATTTTGTGAGTAGGGGAACACGGGTAGAAGTGAGCCACGGGGAGGAGTGAACCATTTACCATATTACTGTGAAACACGATTCGAAACATGTTCAAACTTGACCAACGTGTCGCATACTCGTGCTCGTCCAGCACATCCAGTTGCCGCCTGAACCTCGTCACGGGTTCACGTGCTGACAGTATCGCTCGCACTTTTCGACGCTAAAGTAAAATTTACGAACTTTTTATGAAGGGTTTGACACCTTACTGTTTAGTTCTAAACAACGGAAAGTGACTCAAAAGTAAGTACTAAATTATATAGTACCTAGAACTGTTTGTTTGTGGTGCATATTACACATATATATTTTTTTGGAAATTATTAAACTTATTTTGGGTGCTGGGGAGGACTGAACCAACTTCGATTGGGGAGGATTGAACCATGGTTCATTCCTAGCCCGCAGTCACTTTAATCTAAAATATTTATTTTATTATTTCTCCTTTGTGTGCAGGTAACAACAATGCCTCGAATACATAAAAGAAAAACAGAAAATGCAAGGACTACCGAAACTGAAATGCACTGAATGCAATGAAAAATGCACTGAATTTAATAAAGGCAGGAAAGAGTTTACAGAAGTAGATTTCTTGTGCACTGTTACAGACAGAGATATGCATATGGAAGAATCCAACTCTTCCGCAACTCATCACATCATTTCGTCATCATCTGGTATATTTGTTAGCCCTCAGAATTTCAATGGCAGGAAAAAGGAGTGACATAAGAAAGGGAAGAAAAAAAGGTCGATCAATGATTACTACGGATACTCCTGAAAAGGAGAAAATTATGAACAGGTCATGTAATGAAAAGCTGGCTAAAAAACCCAGAAATGTTCATCAAGACTTGATGATCAGCGAAGATGAATCAGAAGAAGAACCAGTATTACAGGATTCATCAGATTCAGATTATGAATTTGAAGACTTAATTATTCAAGAGGACAATTTACATAATGATTTCAATGGAGATCCTGGTGAAGGGAGCTTCGTCTTAGTTAAATTTACTATTGCTAAAAAGTCTGATATTAAGTTTTGATAATGTAAGACAAGAGATTACCATTAGTTTTCTGCGTAAAAGGGGTATTTTTTTATGATGCCAGACATTCCTGATGTTTCTACGGTAGCTCTAAATGATGTTAGATTGACACTTCCCCAGCCAAGGTATTCAAACACAACAAAAAGACAACACTGCCATTACAAATTTCCGGTTCAATTTGATTGTATAACGTTCGTTGATTTTTTGTCTTTTTTTATTACCTTCATTAATTTGTTATAATATTTTAATACTTGTTTCTCTTCATTTTTACTTTGATTACATTATTTTTATATAACCTTGAGTGAAATAAATATTTAGGCTAAACATTGTTATACTTTTAGCTGGTTTTATTTTAATAACACCACCATCATGTAAATTGTTCAACTCAACCCACGACTTGGTTCAATCCTACCCGTACACGGGTAGAAGTGAGCCAGTAGGTGTCTTGCTGTATTTACGCAAATTATAAAGAACTTAAACATATTATCAAATTTGTTTTATTACCATCACAAAAACAATAAACGTAGCTAACATAGGAAGCTTACTCTGCTGGTTTATCTTGTTTCCTTTCCCCAGAACAACGGTTTTAAAAAAAAGTGGTTCACTCCTACCCGTGCTCCCCTACTCATCTCTTACAGAATTTCTCTTAATAATAATTTAATACAAAAGTATCAGAATAAATATATAATCATAAGATTGGCCTCTCTTGTATAGATTACCTAGTTGGGAGAAATGAAAACCATTTACTTGGTTAATGATTTAATGAGTAAAAAATATATCTCTTGATTTCTTTTTTATTTAGGACTAACATTTGGTTAAAGCTGTAAAACAGTTCTGCAATCCTTCAAAAGTGTTCAAATGTCACTTCTTCATGTTCTGTCTTTTTTACTTTTCAGTCTTTGAAAAACCTCGTTCAAGATCAGTGGATGGAACCGAAGAAGACCCCTTATCTATACAACTAATATCGTTATGCCCCGAATCTAGGAAAATGGCCGTCGCCGGTGCTGGTGGCCATGTTATATTTTTTAAATTTAGAAAAACAGAATCATCTAGCGAAACTCATGTGAGTACTAAAATCGAAAATATACATATAATTTATTAATAATATCAATCACACTTTTAGTCAAATTCATCATCTTATTTCTTGATATTACTGCACTCACAAGATTTCTTTTAATAATCTTAATATAAGTTACTGTAACTAATGATAAATTAAACCTCAAATAAATCATTTTACCTTGTTATATTTATTTTTAAAGTGTCTTATAGTTGTGCACAATTATTTTTTTATTGGGTTGTTAGATTAGGCTGTATGGATATAATGGACTCATATTCTGTGATTTGTATTTCAGGTTTTAGAAATCCCTTTGAATTATGACGTACCAGAAGATGCTGAAACATCCCCAGATTGTGAATTTGTTCCCTCACATAGGCACTCAGTCTCACAGGACCTAGAGAAAAAAGTGAGTTTACCAATTATTGGTAATTTTTTTTGTAATCACTGAATATTTATCTTGCCAATTTTATGTTACAATGCTGAATCTTGCCTTTTTTATTTTGCAAACCCAGATATTTTAAAGGAACACCTAGGTTTTCATATTTAGTTCAAAGTAGATTAAATGTTAATGTTAAAAAAACATCACAGACGTACATGTGAAACTTCTCCCAGACTTTTCCCTCCAGAATTTGAAAACTGATATTTCAAGCTATTTTTTTTATCAGGTTTATGAACAATATATATCAGCGCAGCTAACCGTTCTGTCAATCTTGGCAATTGTCGTTAAACTAAGAAGACTTGTAAACCTCTCAAGTTCAAACAATATACCCCATCTCTTTCATTAGTACGGTGTGAGAAAGGATGGTCCTCCACCTGTACACCAGGTCTTCAAATTCAGCAGACCACTGGTGTTCCGCGTAACATAATGGGTTTCAATCCTTGGTGTTAATATACCATATATTTATTTTAATGTGACATATTGACAAACTAAATAACTAACCATCATTCATACATAGCGTCATGCACGCACGTCAATTAATCCGACTCATCATGTGGCCGACATTCAATATTTCATTTATTTGATAATGCCACATTTTCCTCGGTCTTCCTCTATTTCTAGTTTCAATTACATCGATAACACATACTTTTTTACCATTCTTTCTTTCCATGTGTCCAAACCATCTTCATGATCCTTTCATTATTTTGTTCATAAAACTTTATTCGCACCACATTCACTTCTTATATTTTCATTTGACACTCTAACATACATCTCATTTCCACTGCATTAATTCTACTTTCATTCTTCTTTTGCCGATTCCATGCTTCCCTTCCATACATATGGGTCGATACAAGAATACTACTGTGCACTGGCATTTTAGCTTTTTTGGATAGGCTATTGTTTGCATTGACAACTTTAAGTGCACCATTCACTTTGTTGCCTGCCCCAGCTGTTGTTTCAATATATTGACTAGAGTGGGTAATGGGTGTTTGCGTTGTGTTCCAGGTGTGGAGCTCCCCGCAGCTGCGTGTGAAAGGGGGTGGGGCCGTGCGCAAGGCGGCCGGCTTCCAAGCCGCGCTGGTGTGCGTGCCCCCCACTCCGCCCCGCCCGCCTGACCCCGCGCAGCCCGCACAGTGCAACATCACCGCCCTCACCATCAACTCTTCCTACGGGCTGTGAGTTCAAGTCTTACTTCTTACTCGGGTTGTAGTTTATACATTTTAAATTATTACTTAACCTCTTAACAAGACAGGGGGAGCTTTCGCAATGCTTCCTAAATGGCGTTCCGATATCATTTCGAGAAAGCTCAAACTCCAAATATTCAACAGTAGCGTTAAAAGCGTACTGCTCTACGGATGTGAGACTTGGAAATCTACCGCAGACGTTATTTCTAAACTCCAGGTGTTTATAAATAGGTGGCTTCGCTCAATATTCAAAATCTATTGGCCCCAAACGGTGTCAAATGCCGTTCTCTGGACCATCGCAGGCGAAACGCCAATTAGAGAACAAGTCGCTAGACGTAAATGGCAGTGGATAGGTCGCACTCTGAGATGGAACCCAGCCTACATCGCTCAGGGCGCACTAGACTGGTCCCCTATGGGGGGAAAAAGAAAGCGAGGCAGACCTAGAGCCACCTGGAGAAGAGCCCTGCAGGACGAGGTTAAGGCAGCAGGCCTCACTTGGTATGATGTTAGGCATCAGGCATGCGATAGATTCGGGTGGAGAAGGTTCCTTGAGGCCCTATGCACCACGGAGGTGTGACAGGACAAAAAGAAGAAGAGGAAGAAGAAGAAGACTTAACCTCTCGAGTATTAAGATATTAGTGACATTTACGAAACATCTTTTTTTTTTTTTTTTGAATAAATTCTCTTAGTATTGCAACACTTTATTTCACTTAACACAGACACGTTTCGGTTAGAACATAACTTTTATCAATGTACAAAATTTTAACATTGATTAAGGTTAAGTTAAAACTGAAACATGTCTGTGTTAAGTGAAATAAAGTGTTGTAATACTAAGTGCAGTTATATACATATATTCAAATATGATTCCACAGCACAAAGTGAAGGCGAATATAGAAGAAATATTTTTTTTCAACTAGCTGATAAATTATAATATTTAAATTTGTGTACACCAATAAATGTCACTGGTAGTACAAATTTTGGCGTAATCTAAGAATATTGGAGAAATTATAAATGAGCCGCAACCATGGGGCCATACACTATTTGATCATGTATTCAGTGATCCCACGGTTGAAGAAGTGGAGACACACATGGAGAAGTTAAAATAGAATGTTATAAAGTAATTAATTCACAATTTTCAGAATGGCATTTGGCAATGACCACGGTCTTGTGATAGTGGACGTGGTGCGGCGCACCATGGTGTGGAGCGCTAGTTCAGCGGAGCTGTACGGGGCGCAGGACCCCTACTGCCGCTCCCCACGCCGCACCAACCCCGAGCCACCGCTGGCAGCACACCCCGAGGCACCAACCTCCCCCAGCATTGATCAGGTACCGCACCGCAGATAAACTGCCCCTTAAACTATAATTATACCATAAACGATTTTAATGCAAAATTATAAAGTTGCCATTTTAAACCATTATAATGTAATGATTTTGTTTAATAACTTACCAGTTTGTCAATGCCAACAATAAAGACAAAAGTGGAAGTAGTTCTTAAAAAACGTTTTTTTTCCGTTATAAGAACTTCCATCAAGAGATTTCAGTCAAATCATCGGACAATTTTTAATGAATACGGAAAATACTATAAGAAAGATTTTACAATTGATTTCTTATATGTCGTAACTGCTACTACAATTGTAGAATATAATTTTTCCGTCTCTTTTTTGATTATTCCATGTATACTTTTACAAAATGTTTATTAGGGAGATTTGAAGGGCTACCTAGTAGCTAGCCAGTTTGTTTATAGATCCTTAAGCAACATTTTATTAAATAATCTATGGAATAACAGAAAGACTCATTTGAAATGATTTCAAATATAATTTGTATATCATGGTTTTCTTATCATTTCTAAAGAAATATTCAGCATGTCAATATAATCAGATGGATATAATATTTATTGAAAATTATCTGGTAACTGACTCTGATTGATGACTGTTTTATATATTGTGACATGGATTATGTATGTTTTTATTTTATGTAGGTACAACACAATAAAAATTAATGTTATGTAAAAACAAGCATACTTTGCAAAACATCATTACTTAAAAAAAATGTTCTACTTCTATTTTTTGAATAATCTTAATGTGTTTTATGTTTCAGTATCATAGTTACTGAAAATTGTGTTCTTTGTGACATATGGAAATAAAATAAACACTTAGCCATTCGAGTTTTAAGAAGGAATTTATGATTTTGAAAAATATTAGAAATTTTAGTAGGGGAGTCCGTCTCCTGATGCTTTCTCAAATAATTATGATTTATTTTCTTTTAATTTCTACATTGAATGAACAAAGGAATCCTACATTTCTTTTCTTATCACTTTCACCTGGTATCCTATTCTTCCGTTATTATTTTTTTCAATGATTTGCTTTTTTATTATTTAAAATTATATCAATTGTTGAAAACTCATGTTTGATCTCCACGAGTCTATGCTGTTGAAACCATGCAATGTATGCTATATGAAACATTTTTATATACATAAACAATTTTTGCTAGTTCCAGGAGTAGATTAATAAAATGATATCTCATTAATGCTAAAAGTTTAGTTCATGCCTAGTGACTAGGATCCTTTACATTTTGATAGGCAATCACAGAAGTAGATCATTTTCAATCAAATAAATAGGTCACTATATTACCATTTATTTCACATTGATATTATCATAATCAAAGTCTAATTTAGTGGTCGAAGGCAATTTTGTTTAATTAGTTAATTTTTTATTTATTTTTTGTTTTTGTTATTTTAATAAAAATATTTTTTTATTTTCTGCACTCTCCAATCTTCCCTGTTCCCTCTGTTCCGTGCATGCCCCACACGTCGCGCCGCAACTACCTCCCCCTTCACTAGGCCCAGCCCGAGAAGATCGTAGAGCACACGGAGGCCGGCCCCCCCGCCCCCCCTGGCCCCCCAGGCCCCCCAGGCCCCGCCCCGGAGGAGGGTGCAGTGGAGGTGGCAGACGAGGCCTACATTCAACTGAGTCCCGGTTCCAAAAGGGAAACGAGCGCTTCCATTGCCATCCAAAATCCTCTCGCCCAAACTGCGAGCCACGCTGGCAGTTTGCCTATTACGGAAATGACAGAAATATATGATTCTTTAAACTTTACCGCCGAAGAAAAAAGCAAAATGGAGGCAGCACAAAATCGAAGGAAATCCACAACGTGGAAAGGATTTAATTTAAAGAGACAATTTTCAAAGGTGGATATAAAATTAAAGAATACCTTCTCAGCTCAAGATAAAAAAGACGCCGATACTAAAGATGGCAATCCAAAAAAGAATGCCATTTTTTATTACCCTAACACCGAGGGGTCTTCTCTCTCACCCGTGGACACGGAAGGGGAGTCTCCGGCAACTCCAACTTCGCAGTCCATAGAAGAATCTATCGAAACCCCTAAAACAGATTCTGAAACAATGATTAATTCAGAAAATGCTCAAAATCAAATATTTGAAAAGGTGAATTTATCAGGATCAGAAGCGACAGACCAACCGGCCGTTGAAAAGAAAACTTTAAATATGTACGATCGCATGCATCAAGAGCTGAGAGAAACATACGGCTGGCAATGTGAACTGCCGATTGATGAGAATCCAAAAAAGACTGAGGACAAAGATGATGGAAACAAATGTCCCCGCCCGGACAATTTGCCACTCTTTGACGAGGAAGGAAAACCAGTGCGCCCGCCGAGACAGTACAAGAAAAGTAAATCTCTGATTGGCGAGAAGAGAGATCAAAGATTGCTCTCTGTCCCCAATATTAAGTATGTCCGGCAAGAGAATGTGTTGAAAGACCTGAGGAGGAAGGACGGCAGTGCGCAGTCGCAGTCGCAGCCGTCCTTCGCGGGCAACATCATGAGGCGCTTCAGTAAGTATTAACTCTGTTTTTTGGGGGTTTATTTCATTTTCTTTCTTTATTTCATTTCTTCGAGCTTTATATAATACAAATTTTAGCGGATATTTTGAATTTACATTCTCGTATTTGTAAATATAAATTACTTATCTAACTAATTCTAGATTGATTTGTTTTGGTATTCCAGTGTAGAAGTTACTTAACTAGTTTAATCTATTTGCACAGTACTTAGCATCCTAATCAAAGTTCTAGAAACTAGCCGATATAACAACTATTACGATGAAACGTTATATTGTAGAGTGTGATTTTTCTCTAATTATTATAATATTATTGTATATGATAGAGAATCTAGCTAACTTGTAGACCGTTATAAATCTAGATAACTGTGTTGCCATTTTACTAACACATATTTATGAAGTTACCATATTAGAGTTTAAAACTTAGAGTAACAATAGCTCCATCAGTTTGGGATTTCTCCCCATTTTATTGGCTTCTCCCCAACCTCATATTATTTGGTTATTATTTCTAAGCTTCCATGGCTTCCTTTTCCTTTTTGTTTTCACTGCTTTATGTTTTATTTGTTGGTTTTGTATAAAATGTAAAATGAACCTTATAAGATAACTAATATTTAACACCATAAATAAAATCATAAATTCCTACTTATAACATATGCTTAATAACTAACTGATAGATTAACAAAAATATAATTAAATTGAACTGATTCACTTAAAGTGGGTCAAAAGTCCTATTGATTTTCAGGTTATATGATGTACCATATTATTTGTGTTTTATCTACACGGGATTAAAACTTGACATATTATATCAAAACAATGGTTTGGTCACGACAAACTGTTGTTTTGCATATAGCAACTCCTGTCACATTGAGTGTTTGTCATCACAACGTCCCCTTTGTTCCCGTCTGTCGCTACGCGTGTGAAGTGTAAGCCACTACTCGCATATTATAATATACACTTATGTGTGTTTGCTTTCTAATGTTTTGTTTTTGTCTCTTATTATAATAAATAACATTGCAAAAGCCTAGTCCACCCTAATACAAGAATACCTTAAAAGAAAAGCATGGTCCAAAAATATCACATTTATTATTTTATATTTAATCAAAGATTCTAGATTGTTATACTGGTAATATTGCGTAATATTTGGGCTTTTATGTTTTATTTACGTATTTTATTATTATTTTGAAAGGGTTTATATTGAAATAATTCTTTTATAATACTATTGAAAATTTTGTATGTAATATTTAAATACATTGGTAATCAAAGATTTGAAATAATAATGCATTATTTTGGTGTGCCCTAACATTAATACCGTTTGGTTTTTACAAATTAATATCTCGGGACATGTTTCCTCAACTTAGTATATCCCAAATACCACTTTGTCAGCCACAAATATAATCTACAATCATCTATTATTGTTTTACTTGTTTGCAGCTTTTCTTATAGTATCATACGGGGATATTGACACATGCTACCCTTGGTGGCATTTCTTTTACTCTCATTTTACCTGTTGTCAATATGCCATTAACATAATTTAAAATCTTTTTATTTTAAGGATACATCGTCGGATGATGACCAAAACTGCCTTAAATACCTTTTTGCCGATCTGTTTGGTAATTGAAAGTTGATAACTTAACGAATATCTTGTTCACGTGTGACCAAACTTAGCCGTTGACACCGTTAGATGTGAGTGGAGTTCCTTAGAGCTGGCAATATTTTTTTGAGCTTTGTTTTCAAACGGATTTAAAAAGTCCATCACGTTTGCTTTGGAAATGGTAGTGAAAGAATCTAGATCTAGAAGTTTTCGCGCTTCACCCCTCGTCTCTAGCGGAAACCAATTCACCGTTCCCTTAGGATCATTACGAGATCAAACGCTTCTTTAGCTACCCTGGTTCGGGTGCAACCCTTTTGTTGTAGATTTTTTGTGCTTATTTTAGAACTCTCCCATAGAACATATTCCAATTTTTTTTATGAATATCTTTAAATAATTACCATACGTTACGTTGTTTATGTCCAATTAGATTAATTTAGGTACTTCGTGTGACATAAACTCTATGTTCGAAATGTTTTTCATTTGTCAATCAATTATCATTGTTTTAATCTCTCTCATAGGAAGATGTATGAGCCGACTTTGTAAAAATCAGCATCGAGAAAAAAAATCTAGCCGTGTGAAGTCAAAGCGGATTAGCAAATCAAAACACATAGGTATGACAGTGGTGGTTGGGATTGGGAACGACGTCTTCTGTTCCACAGGGTGCCTAACACATTAACTGACTAATCTTTCACGATAAGTCTGTCAAGTCTAACCTCAAAACTAATATTTTCAATAAACAAATGACAATAACTTTCTCATTCCGTTTTCACTGATAATTCTATAAGTATTCACAATTTCTAAGGACATCTTTATTTCCTAAGACACACCATTTTACTACTTATCAAATGTAATTGTTATTTGAGTCTTAAATATAATTCAATTATTCAAATTCATCATTTATAACAAATTCCTTTGTACCCACATTACTAATATGTTTATTATTTTTAGTGTTAAATTTTTGTTTTATTGAAACAATTATTGATTAAATATTTCATTGATACATTGTCTAGATGTTTTTGAATATTATATTATTATTTCATTTATTATTATTTATTATAGTTGATGTAGATTTGTTTATACTATGATTTGGTACATGGTGGTATTCTGGACCAATTTCTTGCAGGTGATTTAAATTAAGAGCATATCTTTAAATATTAAGAGAAATATACAACCATGGATTAATGGGAATTATTTATACGTCTTTTTAATTATTTATATGTGGAGCTAAAGAAGTGTGGCAATCTGTCCTGTCTGTCTACTCCCAAAACATAATTGTGCCTAAATAGAAATACAAACAACTTAATTTTATATTGTAATATGTCATATTCTCATAATGAACCAAATTAATTATTTATTTTTCACATACTGTTATTCTGAAAAATGCAAAACTACAAATGAATTGTCAAATTTTAAAATTGTACTTGCTTGTTCTTTATAATTCCTAATATCAACAGTGTCAATTATTACAATATATTTCAATTGCATTGTTTACAGTAAAAATAAAACAGATTCTGAAATCATTATTTTATCAAAGCTATTCTCACTTTGTCTCTAAATAAGATAAGATATTTATATTTTCATGATGTAATTATATTAAGTATAGTATTATTAAGTTGACACGATTCTTTATTTCTATTCAATACTAGAGTTGTTTCTGTTGTTCAGGTCTACCAAAGCATTTGTACTTTATGTATTGATTAATTAATTTTCATATGGAAGGTATTATAAAAATAACTCTAATATTCACAAGATATACAGAAATCATAAATTACTGACGTTTATTTGTAAAATGGGTCAAACTGCTAAAATTTCATTCAATTATGCCTTTTTATTTATCTGCATTCTCACTAAACCATAGTATTTTTTTAATAATAATTAATGTGCCAAAAAACCTTTCATTTTGTTTTCGATACATTTATCTTTATTTTTTTAAGAATATACATAAATGGAGACTTCATAACATTTTAACACATACATTTAACATATAAATACAGATACAACATTTATGATATACAGTAAAAATATTTTCGTATGCATAAATTTTGCCTTTTGTTTATTTTTCTATCATTTGTTTTTTTTTTTTCTGTCTGGAATATGGGTTTTTGATCAAAAATGTATTACATATTAGCATATCTAAATCAAACATAATTAAAGTCCGTAGAGTATTCTTAAACGTTTCAGCTTTGACTTCAGTAGAATTTTGCTGTCACATGTCGAGATTCATCTTATTTTATTTTTTATGTTTAAATCCTAGGGATTGGTTTGCACCAAAGTCTGTTAACATCTTTGCTGGTTGCCACTTGGCTCTTTTTAATGTGATAGTATACATTTATTTTTCTTTTTTAACTTTTGAATCTCATGAAATGCGATAGGTAGCTAATCTATCGGCATTTTTATTATCATGTAAATTCTACCAGATAAAAAACATTCTGAGAATTATTGGGGTTTTTTTCACACTTTCATCACCGGGAATCGAACCCGGGACCTTTTTATTTTAGTGTAAGAATTGATATATGGCGGATTGACCCATTTTTCCGTAAGTAAAGAGAGGGCGTGCGGATGTGTAATGTGGAGAATGCGGCAGATGAACGGGATGTGCCGCGGAGGCGGGGAAGGGCGACGGGCGGGCGAGGCGGTGCGGCGCTCGCGCTCGCAAGGTACGCGCAAGCTGCAGAAGTGCCTGTCCACCGCTTCCTACAGCGAGGAGGCGCGGCCCCCGCCCCCCACAAACTCCACACACCAGTCGCTGCTTGTCACCAGACAGTATTGCAGTTTTGGTAGTACAGTCACCTGACATTCTTATAAGTTATACGGACTGTCTCGTCTTAGCCCTCGGCGGTGCCATGACTTATGGCTTCCATACTCCCCTTCTTTAATAGATGACTCTTATTATGACAGATAAATAGATAATATATTTATTTTAATTCATGGCATATTTTACTTTGAAATTCAAAATCTTAATTTTCCAAATAGACATTACAAACATGTATACATTCATAATTGAAAAAATTAAGTCAATGTGTCAACACAGAAACAAGTGAAATCCTAAGGAGGCTGAATTCTCTCCAAAATTTAGAGTATTGTTTAATTACCATGAAAATATTTGATATTTATCAAGAATATTTGACCAAAATATATAGTAGCAAATTTTTTGAAAAAAGAGATATTTGAGAATAATTTACCACAACCATGAATCAATAATTCGTAATAGATAAAATCAAATAACTCAATTCTTCATCATCCTTGCTATAGACCTATGTGGTCTATTCTCCAGAGGGTTGTTCCGCCTATTAGGTGGATTCCTAGACGTACTTCCATCTTTTAAGAGATCTTCCATGAGGACGAGTCTCCCTGTGAGGCTGATTATGTAATGCAATATATATTGCACTACAACTCAATTAAAGTTTTTAATACAATTTTGTACTATTTATCAACAACACACCGCCGATACTGAAAATACAGAAATACGTAAGCCGTCAGTACAGTCACCGAGGGCCAAGACATTCTGGCAGATATTGGTTATATTCATCCGTATTTTAATTTCATTTGCTTCATAGATACATCCAATACTGTTTTCTTCACTTTTAAAATATATATTTTGTTCAACAATGTACACATTCTTACTGTGATTCTTACAGACTGACATATTTTTGCTTATATTTAATTATTATTATTTATATATTTCACGTATGAAAATATTATTTTTTGACAGACACATGAACAAATTTACTATATATTTTTTTTTTTAGTTTCATTCAACTAACCACTTTTTTGTCTAAGTGTGGCTGCAGGATAAAAAGTTACAATTTCAAAACCTTTTTTTTAATATATTTAATTCTTTGTGTTTTAAAAATGTTCTAGCAATTCAGAAATTTACTCTGTTTTGAAATATTTTTTGTATACTTTTAGTGAACATCATTTTTTTAGTTGTTTTAATTTTAGTTGATATTTCTAAATGTACTTATTTTTTATGACATGTTTTTGTTTGTTGTGTTCAAATTTTCAGTGTTTTTTTAATGATATAACTTAAAAAACTGTGTGTGCCTTGAAATGTCCGAAAAATGGACTTATAGAAGTAAATTAAATTAGAAAAAATTTATGTGGATGTCCTTATCCTATCTCTTCTCTCGCGCTGCCACTTGTCACTGGATGTTGATTGGTCAACTCAGAGCAACACTTCATTCTAACCGTACCCCAATTAGAAGGCCTAATGTTCCGTAGCATGATTTATTTGTGAGAGTAACATGCCACTTTCTCTCAACAGGGTGTCCACAAAGTCATAATGAAGGTACCCTTATTATTTTAACTTCCCAGATAGTCTTGCCTCGCATGGCCAGCCTCGGCACCTACCACATCTCTGTCTATGGATGCCTTACTGATTAAAGGCAAACACTGTTGCCTGACACGTTTAGTAACACCTCATCCTTTATCCAATTTTCTTTATTTTACCTAAATCTCTTTTCTTTATTTTTTCTCTCATTGTTATTACATCTTTGTGAATATTAGTTTACACAATCCAAATTTCAATGTGACGTGGCACTATTAATAGCTCTTTTTTTTCTTTCAAATCATAATAGCACCAAAACCCGCATGGACACTTTAATTATCCTCTGATCCTTAAGACCAAATTTTTTTTATTTTTTATTTATTTAAATTTTTAGACTTATACTTTTTATGTACACAATTATTTATAATTTACTCTGATCAAGTTGTAACTTTGCGTTATTTAATAATGTTTTGTTATTATTTTTGTCGATGTCTTGTAATTTCTTTTATGATCAAATGTGAAATTTTTTTGCTTAAATTTTTCAGATCGGAATCATATTCTAGGTAAATTTCTTATGATTTATTGATTAGTTTTGTTTTTTCTTTATTAGATGGTTCGATTTCCTTGTCGTTCACCCGATATCCACTTATTATTTGATGTACTGAACTCGGCTGGGAAGGAATAGCAGTAAATTTCCGAATTTTTGTTTGCAATTTATTAAACAACTTACAAGACACTTCAAAATATATCCGCATTCGGCTCGCTGGGGTCAATTAAACATCGCAATTAATATTTTTACAAATGTAAATGGTTAACATAAATAATCTGACTGTGACTAGTGCAACGCCTGTTCTGCTAGCTGAATACATTCACTCCATTTTAATTTGTTATTTCAAAACTAACCAAAATTGTCAAACATTTTAAATTAAAAGTTTATTCTCCTACATTTGAATTTATACATTTTGCAGTATTTTTCTGCGAACTTTTTTATTCTAAATACTACATAATTGTTGATTACGGATCATTTATTCAGCTAGTAATAAAGGTTTATAAATAAACTATAATATAAAATTACCTTATCCGCACAACATAGAAAAGGGATACTATACAACACTTAAATTTAGTTTTAATTACGTAATAAATAAATAATTATACTTTTTTTTTACACATAGCCTTATTGACATTATGTTTATTTCATTATGAAAAAAATTAAATATTTGAGTTAATAGTTTAAAGACCTGTAATCACTTCATGTTTTCTGTGTACGTATATTGATCACGTAGTCATCAAAAACCTGTCTTTCTTTCATATGAACAGCCTTTCTCTTTCAGTTCAACAGGTAAATCTATCGCTTTAGAGTAAATGCGTTTTGTCCAGATGTCTCACAGTACCCACATAACTATATTATCTCACTCCCGTTTAAGATGTAAAGAAATAGTATCTCTTATCTGTGTCTTACTTCACTCTAGCGGCATGGAACAATAACGTAACATAGAAAAACAGATGATTTAATTGTATTGCCACTGAGCTCGTGCAGCTTGGCAAATCAAGGGCCACTGTTGAATCTATGTTACTTATCGCATCCGTAGATGCACTTTCATGACTACTAACAATATTTGGAGTAATCGGAGGATTACCATATCTTCACTTCCTTCCTTATGTAGAGTGTTTTTATATGAAATATCTCGTAGTTCATACTCTTGCCCACACAATGTAGATGGAGCTGCAAACACCAATCTCTTGTACTCTTCTCTCTAGACTAGACTTATGATTTATACCGAACACAGACAACCTCGTTTCAGAGCACACTCTTTATTACTTTATTATTGTTTTCATCTTCATTTGAGCATGCTCTAGTTCCATAAAGGTGACGTACTATCCAAACTCTAACTATTGTAATAAATGCCTCTTTCCATCCAACAGTCTTCAACTGACATCTTGACTACGGCTGATGTATGTGTGTGCTGTTTGATTTAATCTCTCTAATATAGTCTTATATCTCTCGAGTAAAGTTGGGCAGAACACTCGCAAGTACACTGGATGATTTCCTAAACTTTTTCCAGAATAGCCAACTTTATTCCAGAATGCCACTCAAATATTTCCGACTGTTCTGCCAAACTGTTTGCCAATAAGATAGTTCCCCCTCTTTCATGTTCTCCTATGATCTCTGTTGTATTCTATGTCTGTACTATTATTAAAGATTTCATTATTTGCTTTATTTTGTTTTTTTCCTTTTAATATCACATACTTTTCTCTAGGGTTGGCAGTAATATTTATATTTATTAATCATCGTTTTACTTTCTTAATGGAATATATGTGTTTTCAAATATTTAGTAACTATTGAAATGTTTTTCACTTTATATTTCGAAAATGTTTTATTCGTGAAAATAATTCCGTATTTCGTTTATTATATTATAAATAAATTTTTAACATTTACGTATTTTAGTAAATTGCTTTACATATCCTAAAGAGCTAAATCCTGTTTTTTTCTACTGGTGTATATAGCACAGAATTATACAATTGGATTAAACACATTTTAGTACTCAAGAATATAACAGAGTTTTTAACATTTTCAATAACACACTTCATTTTTTCATACTTTTTTCTATCCCATACTGAAGTATGTAATTGGTTATATGTATAGTAGTAACTTTATTTCTGTAATCGGTCAATCTTAAACTATCTATTTTATTTACACTATCTGCTTTTCTCTCTCTCAGTATATAGCCTCCTATCGCATGCCCAAAGGATGCTGCTAGAAATTAATTAAATATTTTAGAGCAATCTTATTGTATGCATATTTTTGGTTTTGAATATGTCCACTTGAATGTTTCCTCTATGGCACCCTTGTAAAATTGTTCATCTACAAAATATATTTTTTAAACTCTCATAAACAAATAACCTTATAGCAAATGTTTCATTTTGATAATTTTATTTATTTAATGTGCTATATGTAATAAGGATTACTTGTTTATGAAATAAAAAACATAAATTAATTTGAAGGGGCGTAAACAAAATGCTTTAAAAACAAAAGTGTCATTCTAATGTATTGTTTATGTTTGATTTTATTGCTTCATTAGCCAATATGGTTTAACAGTAAATGTTTTATATTTTATAGACATTACTCTTTCTTTTGGTGAATGATAAAGAATTATTAATATTCGCATTACTTACTGCTTTTCCGTGCCTGCAAACTGCTTCATATGTTTTACTTATTTAATCTTGACTCTTAAATATGGTGAGCATTGTGAAAAAATCCAATTTGTGTTAACATACTTTCCAACGAAATACACATTTTTACATTGTTCACCATATTACAAAAGATTTTTCTTCTTTCTAATCTTCATGTCTTTAAACATTGTAAATATTTTTTACCTTTTATTTTTATCTATAAACAACTTTACAACTTCTTTTGTTCTGTACCTATTTTTATTCATATTTGGCATTATTTTTATTTTTATTTTATAAATTTCTATTATCAGTCAAGTCCTTGAAAATTTATTTGATTCAAATATAAGCAGGCACTAGAAGTTGCATAGTTATTTTAAAAGCTTGTATTTTTATTGTGTACGAAAGAATTGTCTATTTGAATTTAAAACCCGTTGGAAATATTTTTATTTTTTATTTTATAAAAATTTAAAACTTTAGATCACTTAAACGAATTGACAGTTCAATTCAGTACATGCCAAAAGTTTTTTTTAAATACAATTTTTTCTTCTCCCCAATTTGACCTTTGTACGCTTTTTAGCAAATGTGTGAACTTTTAATTATAACAACATAAATATTATTTATGTTGGATAATTGAAGAATTGATTTAATATTGATTTTAGTACTTCACATTCTAAAATCAAAATCAGTTATTTCATTATTTCTTTGTATATAGTGGTTACATCGACAACCTTCGTGACAGGGTAGCAAGAGCTATCCCGAAGATCCTGGGTTCGATTCCCAGTGATGACAGTGTGATTGTCACACCAATAAAATGGCGATAGATTAGCTACCTATCACATGTCATGAGAATCAATAGCTAAAAAAAGTTATATACAGTACTTGAGTTCAAATAACCTGCTGTATACAATTGTGGAAAGCAACGGGAGACTACCACATTAAAAAAGGGCCAAGTGGCATCCCAAGAACCAGCAAAAATATTACAGTTTACTACAAACCATACGATGAAGTGGTTACTTGTAGGGGGTGACAGTCTAATTAAAAGTTTCCAAATTGGCTAAATAAATGTGTACAAAGGGGTGTATTAAATGATAATATAAATATATAACCAAATATTAGATTAGAGGAACCTTTAAGGTTATGCTAAATGTTATTCACGAACATGAGCACTCTAGTGCCAGGGCCAAGCTGTCCATCCTCGTGGGACAGGAGCCTGCACTGTTGCCATTGCACAGTGTCCATTAACCATTCTGCTAAGCTTAAACATTCCATGTGTCCTGGCTACGTGATCTGATACATCCGCATGCTTGGTCTATTCTATATGATGCACTTACCAAATAATAGTCAAACTGAAGTTGACCACTACCCAAGTAAAAGAATCCTAATTAATACGAATGAAAATATCTGTTTTCTAGAGGTTTGATTATATTTAATAGAAATAACATTTTTGGCCTTGCAAATTATAAAATCATTATCAAATCCCTTATCAAACAAACAAACAAACCATCACGCCTTTTTTCGCGAAGGGGTAGGCAAAGAGAATGGACCGCCACACTACTCTATCCTGGCAAACCTTTCTAGCTTCCTCCACATTCATACAACGAGTCATATACGTACGTCAATTCCTCCGACTTCTAACATGACCAACCTTTAAAATTTGATTAATTTGGTCATGCTATGTTTTCCTCGGTCTGCCTCAACTTCGTACCCCATTTACATAATTAACGTATACTTTCTTAACCATTCTTTCTCCATCCATGCGTTCCATATGTCCGAACCAACGCAGCGATCTTTTCATGATTTTGTTCATAATACCTTCTTCCACTCTACATTCCTTTCTTATATCAGCATTTGAGATTCTGTCGTATATCTTTTTACCACACATACGTCTTAGGGACCTCATCCTTCTTCTGCCAGTTTCATGCTTCGCTTCCATACATTAGGGTTGGGACCAGAACTATCAATATAATTTGATAATAGCATAGCAAGGATACACATGTCATTCCCATAAAATATAATAATACTTCTAGAAAACATATGTTTTCATTCATAGCAATTATTTAATATGGAGTTTTAGTAAATAAAATACATCCTGGTTTTAGGTTTTTGTATCTGAATTTATTGTTGCTTTAACAATGATGTAAATGTCAGAAATATTGAAATTAAGAATAAAAAGTTTCATTTTAGACTTCTATGTTCAACAATAAACAAATGAATGAACTTTTTGAAGGTCAATTGAAAAAAAGTCAATTCTGTTTTTTGTTATGCTAATGGAATATGTGCTAGTGGTCAAACTATAAATTAATATAAAACATTTATTTGTTTTAAAATATTTCCTAAAACAGATTTTTTTTTATTCATTTAACTACGTATTCTGTTCTCACGGCTTTAAATTTATTTTAAACTTTTTATTTGTTCATACCTTTCGGTTTAAGTATATCATAAATAGTAGACCAAATGAATATTTAGCTGGTTTGAATGTTTGATAGCTGTTCAATGCTTTAAGCCCTTGTGTATGAATTTTCTCCCTGACAGCAAAAATAATCTTAAAATTGTTGTGTTTCATATCCATTACTGGCCGCGTAGATAAATTGGATAGCTCATTTTCAAGATCCCGATCGAGCAGTATGTCGAGTCTGGAAAATGTTTCCACAGAAGCCGTGCAGTGCTTAGCTTTCGCCGATAGTTATACCAAGAAATCAGGTACGCCACATCTTTTCTTCTTTAATTCCATTTACGAAATATTTACTGGTGTTTTACGCTTTTCATTTTATTTTGCTAAACAGTGCTTTGAAGGTGTTATAGTGTTGTCATAAGAAGAACGATACAAACATATTTTTTTTACTCTTTTTCATCCTTTAACCATTTTGGTGATTACTTATTTTGCAAGTATGCTACAGATATTAGAAAAAACACCCCGGAGGTGAGTTGTTACTCATGAAAATGTTGCTATACAAATTTATTAGCCTAATTATTACTATCATTAAAAAATGTATGGTATTTACTAAAATAGATAAATCAACCAATCAACCAGTGGCGTGCCTAGGGTTAACCAGTAGGGCAAGCCCATTCGATTTTTTATGTATATTATATGTATAATATAAGTAGACAGTCATTCGAAAATGTATTCCAAAGGTGCATATTTTCTTCGGTGTAGTTAGTCTACAAAACTCACAAAAGGTATATTATGACTGAACAGAATTTACAAACACATCTCAGTCATGACCAGTGGCGGTACTCCCCTAGAAGTTCTAGAAGCCCGGCTTGCGTAAGAAATTTTGAATCAAAACCCCCAAATCTAAGTAATCATGCCCCCGCATAAACCAACAACCCACCAAATCACCTTCCAACAATGGTCCCATCAGATGTAAGAGGAATAGCAACAAGAACTAAACCTCTGTAAGCCAGAAGAGGTTTTGATTCAAAATTTCTTACGCAAGCCGGACTTCTGGGCTTCTATGGGAGTACCGCCACTGCAATCAACCAATATGCAATAAAATGGACTGAAATCGATAAATACAACACCTGCAGCATCACGAATAGCATTCTAACGGTTAATTACCACATCACATTTTTTATTGTTCTATAAAAAATTGTATTTTAATCTTCTTTACAAGATTTAAAAAAGTTGTGCCATGTTTGAATGTTCAGAAATGAAGTGCTTGGGCGAGTGTTATAAAATGTGAGTTAATGGTATTGTGAATGTGTTTTCAGATCCTTCGGCTCTCTTACCGACACTGTGGGTCGGCACCAGCCTGGGCTCGGTCCTCACCGTCATGATAAGTCTGCCCGAGCCCGACGTGAGACACACGCAACCCGTTGTCGTCTCAATATTAGGTCAGATTATTATCCTTTCTGCAGCTCCGCCCCGCCCCGTACATTGCATACATAATTAACTCATTTAATCATTTTAAATGATTTATGTTTATGTTTCCACTAGCTAGATGATTTCAGCTGCTATCAGTTTCATAATATCTTGTAATTAGTCAGTTCATTGATGTAGTAACATGTAAATGATGAAAATCAAGAAATTTTATTGAAAATTCTTTCATTATGTATTAATTCCACTTGGGCTTATGGCTTCGGCCAGTTTCCACTAGGGATGTGTGATCCGCTCACGAGTTAACTCAAGAGTCGACTCACTTTGGTGAGCGATTGAGCTTGAGATTTGATAAAAAAAGAGCGGTAGTTCAATGATCCGCTGGGTGAATCATAAATTTTTTGCAAAAGAGTCGACTATTTTTAGTGAGCTTTTTAAGGGAACTGAGCTGAATGGTTCCACTCAGCAATGTGAGCTGACTCTTCTTAATAATTCATGGTTCACCATTGAGTCATTTGTTAAAAATGACACAGGTAAAAAAAAAGGTCGCTGTTGATATTTTCTAAAGTTGGAAAATTGGGGGACGGAAATCGTTGGTGACATTTTTTTTTTTTTTTAGCTCATTGACTAAAAATTTATCCTGGTGACCTTTTTTTCAGATTTTTTTTCATCAGAAATTCATTTTTAACAAACGATTCAAAATGGTGAACCATGAATTATTAAAAAGAGTCAGCTCACTTTGCTGAGCGGAACCGTTCAGCTCAGATCCCTTAAGTAATTCATTTTGCCCATCCCTAGTTTTCACAGCTGCCCAATAAAGGAATTTTGTTTTTTTTTTTCATTTTTTACAATGAACTTACTGAGTAATTTTAATTATCATTGACATTTTGTAGTAACATGTGATATTTTATTATCGATGTGATATAAAACATGCATTATTCAAATGGATAGCGAGACTATTTATATTAGTTGTATTATATTAGTTTTACAGGTTACTATAAGTTGTACTAACATATATGTGTTGAGTTTAAATATAATATAAGTTATTCATTGAGAACTCACAGGAATGTCTGTTTATTTGATTTCAGGTGGCCCGATATTTAGGTTAAAGGGATCAATTCTTACAATGTCCTTTTTAGACTGCAACGGAGCTCTTATCCCTTACGCTTACGAACCGTGGAGAGACGAAAACAAAGAGGTACGCATCACGCCTTTCAGTACTCAATCCTTGGACTCTTAACTGCCTCTGTATAAAAGACTTATTTGATTATTTTCTTCTCTTCCTTCATAGCAAAATGATTCATTATTCACAAGATCTGTCATCACTCTTCTCTAACTGTCTCTTACTCTTCCTGTGTATCTTATCTTAATCTCACCAGTTGATCTGTCCTAGGTTTTCTAAGAAAGTGTAGATGAATGAGCTACATTTTCCCTTTTTGGGTGCATGGATATTATCATCTCATTTCTCTGGCGAAAAAAGGTAATGAACAACTCCAAAGTGTTATTATTGGTATATCTGAACGATGTTTATACGTATTGTACTCTTTTTCATTTCACTTGTTCATTGCCTATTTTCAAAAGACAAAATCAATTATTTACATTCATAAATCTCAAGTGTCTGGAGATGGACCCATTGTGGTGTCCAGATGCGATAATCTCCTCTGTCACGAATCACCAAACCGCCGAGAGGACAGTGGATTAGACTGCGAGTGACAATCCATTTTAGTTACTAACGTTGACAATAGTTTTTCCTTTTCTTAAATTATACTTGAATATTGTGGCTCTAAATGGATTATAAACGCTTTCCGACCTGGGACAGCGTTGGGCGTTGGTCCTTAATAGGGTAAGTGTGCAAGTGCTTTTAGAGGTGCATCTCAATGTTCAGTGACGATGTGAATGTTTTACCGGCAACTGCTATTCTCATTTGTTCAGAATATTTAACAAACAACTCATTCCGCAAGTATCTTTACCGTAATATATTCTAACTGCACGCCATGTTTGTACATAAGTGTACCTTCACACTGACTCCACCCACACTCGGGTGAACACACAGACAGACATTCTTCAGTCTCCACCATTGTGAATAACATTATATATACGAGTAGTACACTACATTCAGATCATTGCCCTTGCGGTTGCAACACGACTCATTTCAATCTTTTCATGTACGAGTACGTGATAGACAGGAGCAATGGTAAATTGCTGAAATGGATATTATGAGAAGACCCTTATAAAAAGCTGGTGTGTATTGGACCCAACTAATGCAGGACAGGATTGTACGGAGTATTGTATTATTTGCTATCCCACCAATAGCATTCTAGGTGATTTTCTTAGTTCATCTCAATTAGCTTTACTTAACAAATATACTTAGTTTTGATCTCTCCTTAATCCTTTATGTAAGAACGTACCTCTCCGACTCTTGCTTTATATTTAGGAGCTTCATTAGATTTGTGTTTGGATAACAAAGTAGCAGTCGTACATAGATAGATAGATAGATGGTATACATTGACTTGTACAATTACAATAGCCTCATCTTCCAGTTGACTAGGATCGTTTTACACTCGCGCCAGCAACCAACAATCGTAATGTATAAACTTGTATTATAATGGGCAACCAAATGACCAATAACTTGTCGCTGCACCGAACTTTTTCTCACAAATTCCAGCCTTTACAACATTTTACCTGTGCACATTTTCCTACTGCATACTCTTTTCTTGTACGGAAAGCACTGCACTGATTTGTACCAAATAAATCTTTCACTTTCCCAATTTTGCTTCGCTTCTTTTCCTCAACTCTTCTATCTTTCAAAAATGATTAAACACTCCTCTTATGTATAAGGTTTACTTCTGTTTTTCTACTATGTGACTTGAATGTTAATGGAAATTTTCCCGATGTTGCTTAAGAATGTTTTGGTGTTTTAATGTGTGTAAGTCGGAACACTCCTTGTTGTTCTAGCCACTCAGCATGCGGGTTCTCTGGTTTCTATCCGGTGTTTATGTGCCGATGTTTTGGAATCTCGACAAGCGCTGTCAGTCGGTTTGGAGATAATACTTTTGTGTTTAGTGTGTTTTAGGCATCGATGAATCGCTGGGAGCGTAGTTTGTTCCAAAATGTCACACCCGAATTGCAAGTGAACGGAATTGCATTTGATTCTTTAAAACCGATCGATCTCTGTAACGGAAATGTTTCCAAGTATTCTGTACTCGGTTAATGGTCAATGGTTAATGGTGGTGATTTTCATTTGCTATCTTCAGTCCAAACTGTTTTACTCTAACCTGTAAATGTTTACTCCGGTGTGCAACTACGTGGGGCTAGAAGTTTCTGTAAATAGTGTGTGCGTATTGTACAGCGATCCTCTCGCAGAGACTGAGACGAGGGTGTCGCCGCGGCGGGTGCGCTCAGTGTGACGTGTGATTCTCACCACTGTTAGTTATTCCTGTTGCCCGATAGAACTTTAGGCGTGAATGTCTAAAACATTGTAAACATGTTTGATGTGTCGACCGTCGGTGCATGCAGGTCTTGCATTCACAACTCAATCTGTGGAATGAGAAAGATTTTGTTTTTCTTTAATGTGGTTAATAATTACATATGTATAGAATATTCATCGTTTTTATTTTATTATTTTGAATTTTTACCTTAAAATCGTGTCTTTAAAAACAGAAAATTTTATGATTTTTAATATTTTGTTTATCTTTCTTAATTAAGTTTTTTCGTGATTTCATTAACATTTTAAAACCCAGACCATTTTATGCAATTTTCATTTATCATTTTTTCTAATATATTATTTCTTATGTATTTTATAATGTAGTAGTAACTACCTACTTAATTATAAGTGCATTTTTTTATCCTTTCTTTACACTTTTTTTTAAACATATTGTGTATGATTCCATTTAATTTATTTTACCAAATATCACAGATTCTCTTATAATAATTGAATCAATTAAAATTTCATAGATTTTTCAGATATTGGATTATTTATAGTCCACAAAACAGTGTTTTCATATGGAAAGACGTGGATTTTTTAATATTTCAATATAAAAAAGGACAAGTTTTGTATGATTTGCTTATCCTTCAAATCTCTTAGATCTGTGTGTGCCGCTTGATTTGTTGTGAATAAAGCTTTTCCCTTTTCTGTGGCGCAGTTTCTATACTCGCGCTCCTAAGTGGATTCTGAGGTGTTGTTATCGGAAAGTAAATATTGAATCGAGCCGAGTAAAGTAAGTTGTATTTGGGTCCATACATAATATGCGATGGATGTTGTAAGCGGACGCGCATGTATCTGTACCGACCACTGCAGGGGCGCGAGAAGAGGGACCGCACCCCGACCAAGCAGCAGAGCGGGGGCAGCGGGGCGACCAGCCGCATGAGCCCCACGCCGGGGGCCAGCGGCTCCGCAGACGCGGCGGCGCTCTGCAGCGACCGCCAGTTCGTGGTCATCGCGTCGGAAAAGCAGGCCCGCGTGGTGGCGCTGCCAAGCCAGAACTGTGTCTATAGACAGCAGCTCGTGGACACAGACTTTGTAGTCAAAGCAGAAATCGTCAGCATGAAAGGTCGAGATTATAATTTTATTTCATTTTTTGTGTTAAACAAATTTTCAATTGTGTCATCTGTTTTAGCATTCTGGATATATGCATCCACGGTGGGTAATGATGATTCTGTGTTCCTTTTTGTACTTTTATTGCACTGACTTTATTTAATATCATATGTAAATATTATTTTTTTGTACTTGTGGAATACTGTGTTGATGTGATTTTTTTTAAACAAATTACATTTGTTTTGTTTTATACTCTTTGTATTAGAATTGTTTCATCAGAATACCTGCCCTTTGTACTTTTTTTTCTAAATTTGATCATTTCACCCAATACAGGTTTTATTTTTTAATATCTGTACACAGAAACAAGATGTCTCTCCAGTTGAGTGTATGAACAACTATTTGAGAACTCTTCCTATTGTCAGCTGATTTCTAACCTGATTGAATCGTGTGTATCTTACTTTTCTAGACACCAGTTGAATTGGTGATATCATTATGCATGATTTTTTTTTCATTTACACAACACATTGTGTGAGCCATATACTTGTACAGGGTATTTTTACTGCACACATTCTAAATTAGGATGCCAACAGAATAAGAGTTATATGAAATAGTTATGTGTAAAGTATTACACTTGAAATTCTCTTCTGGAATGTTAATACGATGTTGGTGAGGTTAGAGGTGATCAAACCTGATGAACCAGTGAACCTCGTTTTAATTAATTGTTTGAATATTTCTTTTCCAGACAGCGTATGCTTAGTGTGCTATTTCTCCTCTGGGCACCTGTTCGCGTACAGTCTGCCCTCACTGAGGCCACTCATAGACATCAACTTCCTTCCGCTGTCGGAGCTCAGGTATGGAGGGGGCAGGCGGGCGGGCCGGGGACACTACTTGCTTGCTAACTCCAACACCTCAACAAATGCATACAGATCCATCCCTAGAGACTTCCGCGTGTCTTCCTCTTGTTAGCTCATCTGTTCTAGTCCGTAGCATGGATATCCCTCGGTACCACACGCTCCGGGTGTCAGACTAACCTTCAGGGTGACGGCTAACGGTTTTGGTCACACTAATCATTCTCTACAGCCGGACATCTTATAACAATAGATACAATAGAAACTTTTGATAATGCCTTAGAAGGGCAAAACGTGTCATTCCATCTAAAATATAATAAAACTCCTAGAAGACAGACATTTTCATTCATATTAATTACAATTGAAACCTTCGGGAACTTCAGTTAAACACGAACCACAAATAAAAATGTCAACGTTTTAATAGATTGTTATTTAATTACTTTGTGATCCATGAGATATTTGATAGGATTTGATTTTCACACGTCACATTTTGCTTTCAATATTTACATCATTTAACGGCCGATCATACAAGAAATGTGTTTCTTCAATGTCTAATTTGCAGTCACAGTTTAGATCCCGTCGTTGATAATTAATTACATATGTATCTCTCGGGGCATGGAACACTACAGCATCCGCCATCTCGCAGGCAATCACTATCCACAGCCAAACACTCCGAGTCTTGTTGACTACATACAATTATATATATTTGATGATCTAGCAAACTACAAGCAAGTAATTCTTCACTCTCTTGTCAATATTTTCATAACATCAATGTTGTCAGTAATTCTTTGCGGAGCAAATAATAAAATAATCGTCATTTGGCATCTCTTTCTATCATCAAAGTATGAATTTGAAATGATTCCAAATCATTTTTAATTATCTTAAATATCAATTAAGATACTTCATGATGAAGACTTTTTTATTGAGAAATATTTTTTTATTTGCTCCTTACCATAGTGTGTTTTAACAAAAGGTAAAATTAAAACCTTTCAATATATTAAAAATATATATTTAATATTAATTTCCCAATTTTATCAATTTTAACATAATAATAAAAAATACTTATTTAGTTTTATTCCACTTTTACGGAACATAACATTAGAAGTAAGTTTAATAGCTCAATTTATATTTCTTTCCTTTTTTTATTGTCTATGAACTTTTACTGATAAATTTACATAAACTTCATGAATTTATTGGTTTCAACATGTTTCTGCATCATTGAATTATGTTGGAAAGATATGTTTAATTTCTGCGGGTGTATTTGAAAGGTTTTAAATTTATCTTGGAATAATTTGCACCTAATAATAAAACTGCATTCATATGCCTCTCATAAAGTGTGAAGTTGCACCCTGGTATTTGTTTTGTTTTCTCGCAAAGGAACATTCATAACAAAACGAGCATATTTGTTGTTCTGTACTTAATGTAATTCTTGTGTAACAAACATTCAAGTTTCGCTTCTCTTTGCCAGAAAACAAAAATAATAAGTGTATAATATTCTATGACCGCCATAAATATATTTTACTCTAAACAGATCTCTTGTTTAGTGCAAAATATGTTTTTGCTCGGTCCTTACTGTCTATTCCAAAAATGGAGATTTTTTCACCACCCAACTAATAACAGTGCAGTCACTGCGGTTTCTAAAATCATTGTCGCCACACTCATTGGCGTGTTGCTATGTTGTTATTTGTGATGTGGTAGAAAGACCTCCATCTTGTAGAAGCAAGAATTTCCTTTTCTTACTAATAAATGATCACCCTTTTGCTAAATTGTTTAGAAAGAGAGCACCCTGTCGGCTGATTTTAATTTTTGTTTTAATTATTTAGTCAAAATTTTATTTCGTTATTATTCTTAAGCAAGTATTGAATAAGGAAATGCGCCAATATTAATTTTTTCATTATTTTTAAAATGTCAAATATTTTAACATCTTTGTCATTTTCGATGTCATATAACATGTTTTGGATTAACGAACCTGCCGCTTGGAGCATAAACATTGTGAATACTACACCAGTCACCCGTCACCAGTCACCAGCCACCAGCTGTACCACACCAGTACGGAGAGACTTGTTAATACCAACCCATATTTGTTGGATTCACATCTACCTACTTTCACATTCCTCGTTGATTTCATTTTTTGGTTTCAAATTCTCAACTCCGCAACTTTATCAAACTAATTGAAAACTGCGCAATGACTCGATCATTTTTGAAACCAAAGTCAGGTTTGACTTCACCGAGGCATTCTAATCAGACTGGGTTGGGATCAACACGGCTCTACTCCATTAATCATTTAACAAAGTCTGTTACAAACACGACACATATTACATTACTCACAAGATCGGTATTCAATGTAGACTTAAGAATAAAGAATTGGCGTGTCCGCTCTCTTTCTTAATACGATAAGCTTGGTCCTCATACCTAATCTACCCTATACCATATACCTATTTACCCATATACCCAGTACCCGTACCATAGTGTAAGCTACTAATGTTCTGTGGTATGAATGTATGGTCCCGCGGTGTGTAGCTTCCAGACTCAGTGCAACAAACAGGGCGGAATAGTAGATCCCATGCTGTCCATTTGGGGACAGCAGCTCATAGTTAACGAGGACACTGACCAGTAAGTCCCTCACTCTACTCCTCGGCACACGGCACTCTGTGCCTTTATATCTCACTCTTCCCAATTTACCCATCTCTTTCGGCGGCTCAAATCATTTTCATTTCCCCGATGCCCGGCCGGACCCCCCAATTTTTGGGTTTTGGGGCACTACCTAATGAAAATGGTTTGATATCGGCATTGAATACCTTCAACCCCAGTTCTCTGTTTTTTTTTCTTAATTTATTGATATTTCTTTCCATTTGAGACCTTGCATTGGTTATACGTATAATTGATTCTTGTTTTTTAATAATAATCTCTACTCTACATTACATGGCATACTTTACCAGTTTCATTGGAAGAAATAATATTTTGATTGTCTTCATATTTTTGCACGGTATTTATTTTGAATATTTGAAAATGAATTTGATTAGGTTTACGCTTCTCTTGATTTAATGTTTAATTGGTCCAATTATGGTTCATTCTACTTGGTTATTTGCACCAAAGTTTTATATTGGCTTCTCATGATTCTCCTACTTGTGCACAATTCCAATCTCGATGTGTCACTGCAAGACAGCTGAATGTATCTGCCGTGGTCTTATGACTTCTTCCCACACAGAACTGGCATGAACTAACACAGTCTCGTGATAACTATCCTAATTCTTGTCTTATTCACATTTCTCAGTCGGTAAGTAATTGTTCGCTATAGTATGTTACATGCTCATTTCTTAGCTCCAACAGCTCTGATTTTATAAACTCACTTAAATGTAATCTTCATACTTTTAAAAAAATATGTCCTTATATTATAATAAAAATTCAGTTAAAATTTAATATTAATTGATATTAATAAAAGTAAAATTTTTTAATTAGTATTCAACTTTATTAAAAAAGAATTCTATGTAACATGCTGTTACTTCGTTTCTCTAATGTGTTTGATGAAATTTTTACAGAATCGCAAGAACATTTTGCTTTAGTAACAGAGGGCACGGCTTATATCTGTCTTCTCCCAGTGAAGTTCAGAAGTTTACAATTGACATTGAATTTTGGTACGTAACATTATATTCATTTCACACTACTCAACAGTCCATTTGTGACTTATCGTATTTTACGGACTATTAGATGCACTTTTTTCTTAAAAAAATTGCCTCCACAATTCAGGTGCGTCATGTACTCGAAATTAATATAAAAATGTCCAGGGTTTGATTGAAAATTCTCGCCAGCCTTAAAAATGGCCATATATTAGATGCCGCGAGGAAACCTATCTCTATCTGGCAACATTGGATTTAACTGTCAGCGGCACTGCACCGATGTGAGAACAGAACATTGTCTGGGCTACGATGCGTCATTGCAGTCTACGGTGCCAGTGAACTTGAATTGAAAGCGATTTGCGTTATCGGTAACAGTACAATATTTTGTTAGAAGAAAGTTCAGATAACGATTTTCACTGATTTTAAAGGTTCGGTTTTATAAACTATCAATTTTTTTAAGTCTGGCTTTTCAATCCAATAATAAAAATGTTTTTTTTTTTAATTTGTAAAAATTAAGGTGCATCTAATAGTCCGTAAAATACGGTAATAGATTTCTGGTATCAGATATTTAACCATTTTTAATTTAAGGGCTTGTTAAATAATATATATTTCTTAGTGCTTCTTAGCGAAGCATGGAACTGGCAAAAGAAGGATGAAAGTAGAATAAATGCAGTAGAAATGAGATCTCTTAGACGAATGTGTGGATACTCTGTATATGATAGAGTGTCGAATGAAAATATAAGAAGTGAATGCGGTGCGAATGATGGTGTCATGAACAAAATAATGAAAGGATCATTAAGATGGTTTGAACATATGGAAAGAATGAATGAAGAAAGAATGGTAAAAAAATTATATGTGAATGATGTAAATGGAACCAGAAATAGAGGAAGACCGAGGAAAACGTGGCACGATCAAATAAATCAAATATTGAATGTCGGCCATGTCAGAGAAATCGACGCGCGTGCATGACACGATGTATGAATGTTGAGGAAGCGAGAGAAATATGTCAGGAAAGAATTCTTTCTGCCTACCCCTTCGGAGAGACGGCGTGATGGTTAGTTAGTTAGTTTTAATGCTTCTTCATGAGAGCTGTATAGCTGGTCTTAGTGGTCATATTTTTTATATGAAACAGTTTATTTGAAATATATTGAATTATTCCAGCCAAGCTGTTAACGAGATGATGGGGGAACTCTTTCTCCCTCGAGACATGCCGGAGCCCCCTAAGGAAAGTTTCTTCAAAGGCCTCTTTGGGGGCGGTGCTCGGCCTCTGGACCGAGAAGAATTATGTAAGTCATCAAGATATTTTTTGAATGTATACATATACTTGTATACGAATACTGGTTTGTACTTGTATACGAATACGATCTCCAGGCGGCTTCTAACAATGCGCTAATAGCGGGGTAGCCTTTCACATTGTGTTAAAAAGATGTTCTGCTTAATGCTTAATAAACATAAATCTTCATAGATGGCGTTAGTATGTAGATTATATAGAGTAATCTTAGAGATTAACATATATAATCAAATCTTCATAGATGGCGCATTGAAACTGACATGTGAATTCTGGTGTTGGACTTTAACATATATACAACTTCCAAAAAAATTTCAGACATGGTCATAAGAAAGGTGGAATGGGGAATGTTGTAATTACATAAAGCGTGCGCTTAACCCAACCAATGACAGGTCATAAGTCCTGTAAACACCTTGATCAACCATATTCAGTTTCCAATTTGCATCTTGGTCTCTATTGAGATACAATTACATTGTTTACTACCTTGTTATTCTTTCTCATGCCTCCAACGATCCCATTTTTTATCATATATTATATATTTCATATGATATTTTTCAAATAAAACTAACCTAACCTAACCACCATATCATTTCACGAAGGGGTAGGTCGAAAGATCGGACCACCACACTGTTCTTTCCTGACATACTTCCTATCACTTCCTCAACATTCATACATCGTGTCATACACGCACGATCTCTCTGACTCCTCACGTGGCCTTCATTTAATATTTTATTAATTTGATCGTGGCACGTTTCCTCGGTCTTCCTCTATTTCAAGTTCCGTTTACATTGTTTACACACATTTTCTTTACCATTCTTTCTTCATTTATTATTTTCAAGTATCCAAACCATCTTTATGACCCTTTCATTATTTTGTTGATATCACTTTCATTTTCCACGGTATTTGACACTACCATATACAGATTTACACACATTCGTCTTAGAGATCTCATTTCTACTGCATTTATTCTACTTTCATCCTTCTTTCGCCAGTTTCAAATTTGTTTCCATATTCGTGCTTATGTTTTTAAAATAATATTAGTTATATTTCAATTCCCTATCTTGTGGGTTTTTCTAGTTGGCGAAGGTAGTGGCAAGCCGCTGCGAACGGTGGCCAAGCACATCCCTGGTCCCACGGGAGCTGTAGAGGCTCTGAACACGCGCGCTTCTACGGCGGCGTCCGAAATCTCCCGGGCCCACATGATGGTGCTAGAGCGTGGGGAGAAGCTCAGCCAGCTAGAAGACCGTGCCGAGCGCATGAGCAGCAATGCACAGGAGTTCGGCTCTACGGCCCACCAGCTCATGCTCAAGTACAAGGACAAAAAGTGGTACCAACTGTGAAGCGCATTCACCCCTTTCTGAATCTGGCCTGGCCGGACCGCAGCCCTTCAACGTGCAATCTCCACATCACGCGGAGATGAGCAAATGGAGTTTTATATGGAATACCTTTGTGTATTACGGTTTCATTGATATATTCATCCTTCTAAAGGTACTGCTACAGGAGCATATTATAGTCGCTCGCATGGCAATTTATTATAAAATGACCTTCAAGGATCAATATTCTACAGCAGTTAGTACCCTTTCAATATTTTCCGTGACACCCGTGATGTTGAATTAATCTTGGTATATTTTAGATACTAACCCTAAGGAAATTTCACCTCCATAGTGCTGGCGTAACATGTACTAGCTTCATTGAGGATTCTGTTTTATGATAAGCATTCTACTCTGTAGTGAAACTTATTCATGCTTACGAGAGCTACCGTTATTCAAAATGAATTAAGTTTTGTTGATAAGCTAAAAGGTTTTTTCCTAGTCGTATGATACCTTGTTTTAATTTTATGCATTTTGCTAGTTGGAACTGTTTATGTTTATGCTAGTTTTTACTGTCCTCGTAATAAATTTGTCGTATTGTCATGCAAATAGTGAAAGAAGATTTAGTTTTGAGTATCGCCCTTCTGCGGGTATTTAAACGTTTGTATATATCCGTCAATTTTTTTGTGCCTTTACAATTAAAGTTCTTATTTTTCTGTGGAGTGTTAGAGAATTGTATTGGTATCTTCCTTTTGATTTGGTTAAGTACTACTCGACATGTAGTTTGTAACACTTGACTTTCTGTTCGATGTTACAGAGATACAATGATTGTATTGGCGGGGATACTAGGTATTCTTTATATAGAAGCCTGTGATGATTTGAGTAATGCAGATATATATTAGAATGAAGAATGTTGACACTAATGCGATTAGTGGATGTTTTGGAGATTCTATGAATTTACAAGAAGGCATAAAAGTAAGATTAGTTTCCGGGTAGCTTTGCAGGGAGTAAGGAAATAAAGAGAGAGAGAGAGAGAGAGATAGAGAGAGAGAGAGAGAGAGAGAGAGAGAGAGAGAGAGAGAGAGAGAGAAAGAGAGAGCGTATCTCAATGTATATTACTTACTAATGGTGTTAAAGTATTTTGTTTGTAAAATTTTAAATGTTAGCAAATTGAAATGTATTTAACAGATTTTTCCTTTAAATATTGTTATGAGAGTTGTATATGAAATAATTATGAATAAATAAACCTTTCTGTGATGTTAAGAATGTAGAGACAATAGAAATAGTTTTAAATATTTTACCACGTAAAGGTTGCCATCATAATAATGATCATCGTAATTGTGCTATATGTATAAAGTATAATGTGTGGGGTCGGGCAGAGGTTTCTTATCATTTTCAGGGAGAAAGTCTCGCTTTAAACATTGTCAATCCTTTTTATTTGACGGTTCATAGTTTACTAATCGCGCGGTTCAATGTCGGTTATATTACAAAGGCACGCGTCCGGCGCTTTCAGACATGGCAGGATTTAAGCTTATTTTGTTATTGAGAAGGTTCAACATATGTTATTCGCTGTTATAATATTACGTATGAAGATCTTGAGAAGCGTGCATTCATGTCAGATAAATAGCAATTAGTGTATTCATATAACAACTTAATGCAGGTAATCAAATCCAAAGTTGATTTAGTTGAATAGTTGACGTATCATATATGTCACTTAATCTACCCTGACTATGTTCTGATTTCATTGTTTGAACCGCTTCCGTGATGCCCTTCCTCTCGTTATCTTATTGTTGTTATTGTTATGGAGTCCCTTCGCCGGGACGTAAATCTTATGACTATATTCGCTACACATTATGTTTTATGTTTAAACTTTATTGAATAAATCTATTTACAAAGTCATTATTCTTAGTTGTACTCTGTGATACCTGTATATTTTTTTAATAGCGCTGTTGATCGGCAATGGTAAGGTGGATCCCGAGATCAGGCCATGTTGAATAATTGAATAATTTTTGTGATTGTTAATATTTGATTTTTATACTTAATGCGCAAGTTTTTATCCGAGGTCCAGGAGACCCCCTCCCTCTCCTTTGAGATGGTTCCGCTAATTTTGCTGTATCTGTCTTATGTAGTGTTGCCTTAAATTCTTTTAGTGCCAAAATATGATGCTGGGCTTGCTCTCATGTCCACATACTGGTAACACTCGCCATGGCTTTGTGTCAAACTCACCGGGTGCTTGTGAAATAATATACATTCCTTTTTATGTTTGTGCTTGTCACCATTTTCATTATAATGTTACCTCAACTTTACTGATTATGGATACTTAAATACAGAACTTTTTTCTTTAAATATAAATTGGTGTGTTGGAATGAAACGTCAATAATTTGTTCACAGTTACAATTAATGAGTCTTTTTCGCAAATGACTGTTCCTATTTTCCTATATATTTGGCCATTTTATTTAGCCTTTTCACCTTTAAATACCAGAAGGCGTGTCTTATCATTACTCAGTTTGTGTCTTGTACCTACAAGCCGTACTCTGATGAATTAATTTCTATACCTGTTGGTCAAATGTAGTGAAGTTAATTTGAAAGGTCTTCCTAGTTACTAGATATGTATCTATATGAGTAATGTTGCGTACTTCAGACTATTGTTACCGTTTGGCCAAATAATGTAGTTGTACATTACGGATTTAACGCAATGATATTTAATTTCATTATTTTTGTAAATAGGATTGTTGCTTCAATAATAAACTTGTAATATTAGTGAAAATAAACAATATACCTAGAAGAATCCCATGCGTCTCCAACGTGGGCTGGTTTAAGCATTTTTATAAAATAAAACAAGTCAATAATAATATTATTATCTAAAGATCATGTTGAAGTAAATCCGTTGGATATATTTATTTTTAAAAGCGTGTTACATGGATCACATCCCATTAGCGTAGCCTTCGCAGAGGGGCTGTCGAGTACTTATCTCTTCTTATGACCTGCGAGCGGGCAGGCTCTGGCGAGAACTTCAGTTCCCAACTTATATCCAACTGTGTTTTGTGTAGCCTATAGTTTGTGAGAAGTTAATATTTGATGAAGATTTTATGAAGAAAAGGTATTTTTATAGAAAACGATGTAATGCGTTACAGTTACCGTTACGGAGGATTCTTCAGCGGAGTCATTTCAATTTTCTAATGCACAATAACATAGATTAATGGTAACCTACTTTTATTTAATGTGTAAGACATGTATACATTGTAAATAAGATTATTATTGCCAGAGTATATGACACTTATGCTCGTGTTTTTTGTTCGTTCATGTAGAAACAACATAGCTGTTATAATATTATACATGCGTATGTATTCACAATATTATATGGAAATAAATCATATTAAATAATATTTTACGTCTTCTTATTTACCACAGCTCTCCCTTCTCATTCCTCACTTCATCTTCATAACATTATGATTATGTATTTTTGTATTAAAAAATATTTTAAACACGTTCTTACCTAAATCATGCAGTAGGGTTTACCAAAAACTATTCATTATTCAAAGAAAATAATAAAACTTTAATTCACAATAATTTATAAAAGACATTTAAAGCTTATTCAGAAATAATAGCTTATCCACTACTATTAAGAGAAAATTGTTTAAATCCTCTTTAAAATATATCCACAATACATAAACAAAAATAAGATTTGGAATTATTCTACTTTCAAAATTAAATAAAAACGGTAAATATATGAAACATGATGTAAATTAAACTTCTCTTAAAAAGTGGCAAAATCAAATGTTTTTTTTAACATTACAACTATTACCTTTTTAAGGTGTTAGTTTAGAATACATCAAACCAATAAAACGTAGTTATTGAACTGGCTTTTACTAACATTGGTTAAGGACTGAATATTCTCTTACAATTAGAATATTTGTCCCTTGAACTTTGTTTCAAAACATCAGTTTTCTAGAAGTTTTATTTTATATCATGGGAATGACCATCAATTTTAGTTTATTGATATATCTCGATAATGTGGGGATCTAAAGTTGACAACATTTTCTCCATGCACTCCATGAAGATATAATAACAAAATTTCATTACATTCCTGGCCACCTGAGAGGAAGCACCTGAACTCAACCATTGCGTGTCCGTTCACCAAAGACAGAAGAGAGAGAAGTTCATATCACAGTAAGAGTGCATCGAATCTGTCCGCATTGGCGTTAAACAACAGACATAAGTTGTGTACCGCAGATGAAGTAAAGCATGAAGAAAAAGAATGAATGACCAGCAATGCCGCCACTTATCTAGGAACCAGATAAATAGATTCCCTGTTTAGACAGACGCGTGATATTAAAATGTTCTGCTCATTCGACTATCTGATGATGATTACATTTGGACATAAGGGCCTAACGAGAATGCCGTAAGTGCGGATTGTAACATTCGACATAACGTCACCTGAGAGTAAGAAGGTTCCAACTGACAAAAGTAAAAAGCTGAGAAGAATGAAGTTAAAGTTTTGTTGGTTTCGGGTGTGTATCTTGGAATAAAAGGGTTTTATTCCAATTTCCAGAGATACTTTTACCGAGAAACGTGTAAATTTTGTCTGGCAACAGTTGGAATAATAAAGTTCTAAGTTTAAATGAATCCTTCTTAAGTGAATCCTGTATTTTGAATGATCAGATGGAACTTGATTCTTTTCGTAACATCAAAATGACGATACTATTACATGTTTTTTTTTATTGTACGTATAGATAAGGTTAGTAAGAACCCTTTTCACGAAAAAAAACCAAATGTGAAATTTTGTTACTTGGAACCCTCTTACTCTCAGGTGACGATAATCATAATCATAATAATCGTTGGTCATCGATACAATATATGTTGTTTACTTTATTTATTGTATAATAAACGTAATTATTACGTATTACGTAAACGTATTACGCAGAGCATTAATGATGATAAATATTAGGCAAATAATTAAAACAATAAGTAATTCTTTTTATGCCTCTTTGTAAATTAAAGCCCAAATTGAGGGTGCTGTTCCTTCAATTCGGGGCTGTTCTTTTAAAATAACCTCATCTGCTATCTAGGTACATCTTGGAAATAAATTAAAATCGTACATTAAAAATTGAACGAAATTGGTTTGAACAACTTGCCCCGATTTTATAAATCAATCTTCAGTCCACCACTATTCATACGTGTAGTCGTGTACCTTTCTATAAAATGTTTCTACTGTGGATATGAGTGACATGTTCTGCTTGTTAAGTTTACTTTTTTTCTTAAGTAACTTTGCCACTTTCACAATAAAATATATTTTAAATTGATGTTTATTGAACTATCGCAAAATGTTTTGGCAAGATATTCCGATAAACTCATTGCGAATCAACATCCTGTTGGATAATGAGGTTGGTTCAAAACCGAAATGTCATTTCGAAAACACCAGCATTCCTGATTGTTGAATATTCCGCAACACATTTTACTAAAAAAATACAATAATAACTTAATGAATGGCATCACCACCACTTCAATTGGTTTTTATTGAGGATATGCTTTTTGCGTCTTTCTTTTCACGTTTAGGTTACTCAAACAAATCGCGAGCAATCAAATGTTTTATGTGCAAATTCATCTTCATATACAAAATGGTTTAAAATAAAAATATGTAATTTCGTTTCTCTAATATATTAGTGTTTTTATGTTTTCTTTAATATCTCCCTTATATTTTGGCATATTTCTAAGCAACATATTACAGTAATTTTTTGGCAAAATGCACAACTATAATTAATTATATATTTCAATGTTCCTTCCCGTATTTCTGTTTCGCGCATTAATGTTTTATTGTCGTATTTGTAACTCATAATATGTAACCTATATATTTTTTTTATTGAACATGTCTGGCTCCTAGATATTTTAAATTTACTTGTTTTAGTAGCTTGTTTAATTTTAACTTCCTAATTGATAAAATTATGTATCATTGTTTACAGAAATGTCTAGAATAGAACGGACTAGTTGAATAATTGAATATGGGGTGTGATACGTTGACCTGCCACATTTGTAACTATTCATGTTTTCTTTCTTCTTGCAGAACGTAACATTAGCGGAATTGCTCAATGAAGATGATATTCTTCAAGAATGCAAAACGCTCAACAAACAGCTTGTGGAGTTGTAAGTTCATTTTTAAAATGTGTTTTCTTAAGATTTTCGTTTCCACGTAGAAGTCAGTTCTAACTACTACTTTTTGTTTTTATACTATAATTGCATACACACCAGTTTTTTAATCGTGTTGTTTTTATTATGACAAAAATCTGTTTAAATATTAAACAAATTTTTATACGTATTTTTTAATTAAAAAAACATTTAATCGAAAATTTTATTTTTAAATACAAATATTACTTTTTATGAATATTTTTTTTATACAACAAACTTGCTTGCAGCTTGGTGCGCCCGAGTTCAATTCAGGAGCTCATCCGGCTAATCGTGGAGGAGCCGCCCCCATGTGGAGACCTGCGGCTCCGCTACAGGAATTCTGCAATCGCCTCTGAAATTATTGCTAGTAGAGTGAGTTACCATCTCATTTCATTGCATCCCCGCAATGTCCTCTGTTCGCAGAAATGATAAGTCATGGACTCTCCTTATCTTGAATGTGATAAATATGTTAACAATTAACCCCTCCGTGTATACTGCCCCAACTGGGGGGCCATTGAATACATGGTCAGATAGTGTTTATCCCCATGCTTGGGGCTTATTTATAATTTCTCCAATGTTCCCAGATTATGCCAAAATTTTGATTACCAGTGACATCTATTAGTGTATATAAAATTTAATAATTTATCTGTTAGTTACCCTATTTTACGGACTGTAAAATGCTCTTTTTTCTTTAAAAAATTGCCTCCAAAATTCAGGTCCAGTGTTTGATTTAAAATTCCCGCCAGTCTTAAAAATGGACATATATTTGATGCCGCGGGAAACCTATCTGTATCTGGCAACATTAGATTCAAGTGGCAGGACAGTGCACCGATGCGACGAACATTGGCCAAAACTAGAAAATGACATATTAAAATGGATTCAAGGACACCGTCAAAATGGCAAAAATTATTCAAACGAGACTTAGCATGCGAACCAAAACATCTCATAAATGTAATAATAAAAATGTTTTTTTTTTTTTTAATTTCTTAACCCTTTGTTGCCGGCACTTTTGGGATACTTTTAATCTATAAATGATCTTTTAATTCTAAATATGATTATTTTATTAAATATATACACAAATCGTAAATAATATGTACCACTCCCTCACACTCTGTCTAAAATTTATATGTTTCTTTTATGAATCATGATTTCGATCTGTCAGATTTGCCATTTCTTGCTGGTGTAGCAAAAGCTGATATATCGGATTTTAGCAACCAAAGGGTTAAAAATTCAGGTGCATCTTATAGTCCGTAAAATAGGGTACATGTTTTACAAACTGAAAAAATTATGTTTCGTAAATGGCATTAATATCTTAACTACTCGAGATATTAAACACCAAAATACTGTTTCTTTTTACAATATAATGTGATAAGATTCCTTAGATTTTTCTTGAGGGCACTTTTATTGTTTATGGTTAAGACGAAATACGGGAGGTGACTAAATATTGTTATTTTTAAATAATTGGAAAGAAGTGATTGTTTGCATTAATGTTTCAGGTGCCTACCCTTTGTAAGATTATAGCTGAGGACCCCCAAATCTTAGGAAAGCTTTATTCCTTTCTGGACAACAAGCCGCCCCTCAACCCGCTTCTGGCTAGTTTCTTTGATAAGACTTTGGAAGTGCTTTTTACACATAGCACTGCACACCAGGTGCTGTATCTTACCATTCACTTGGGTTAAGTTACTGCCGTGTCACCGTTGTCTCACTGTTGCTTCCTGCTTCCAGGACTGGTACACATACCAGGTAATGTGCCTTCAAGTGATAGAGTATTTCAAGAGCTGTTCAGACTTTCTACCAAAATTCTTAGAGCACATCGGAACCTCGGGCATTATGAACTCCCTGCAGTATATCACTCAAGTCCCCGTGGATGACATGAGGAACAATATTCTTTCTGTAAGTGCAAAATACTTGTTCACAACTACTTCCCATTGTAGGCATCGTTTTATTTGTAACTAAGTATCTTTTCAACTTTTTTTCAGTGGTTAGACTCGCAAGATTTAATCGAAAAATTAATAGCTTTAATTTGTGGAACCTATACAACATTGTATGTAAAAAATACAGAAGTGGACACAAAAGTTATTGAAGAGGGTATTTTGAAATTGGACTTAGAAAATTCTAATCAACCGCCTGAAACTACCGTTGATCCTGAACCCAATGAGATTAATGAAAACGTAGCAGCTGACGAAGCCAAAGTAGAAAGTTCCAGTGCAGAGGTTCCCAACGGGCCCGCTGAGTCCGTAGAGGAAAAACCCCTGCTGACTATAGACCCAGAGAAGTTGGAAGAGAGATTATTGTCCAGCCGGTCTGCCAATGCTACCCGTCTTATATGTAATTTTATATCCAAAGGAAGAGAGAGCTCTGACCAGTAAGTTACACCGCTAGTTTTTTTTATTTATTTTAGGGTAACAAACAGCAAGTAAGTATATATATAAAAAATACACAAAGAAGTACTCAAATACGGCCAATTACATGTATATGTATATGTATGTTTATATATATTATATGTAGGTATATGGAAATACTTTACTTAATTAAAATTGTGCTTTGCAGGGGTCATAAGTATGTCAACCCCCTCCTCGTTAAGTGCCTGTCCGCGGATACCATCAACCTACTTCTGGAAGCTATGCTCTCATCACCCGAACGCAATCGGAAGAATGCTATCTGCAATGGGATCCAGGTGCTGCTCACGCTACTCAATGAAGAGGGATGCCAATTCCAACCACCCGTAGTGAAACAGGAAGAAATTCATCGAATTGCGGAAATCATCACTCCGTGGTTGCCGCAGTTTGTGAATATTTTGAGAGACCCCCCGGCCCAAGCAAATGTAAGCTAACAGTGACTACCATCATCTGACAGCGAGCTTTCTGAAACAAATAGTTTTATTCTTTTTAATGTAGGCCTTTTGGCTTTAAAAATGGGAATCGTAAAATATATTTGTAATGAGAATTTTGAACACTGTACAATCCACTTCATTTATTAAATATTTTATACTGGAGGTGACCTCTTCCATCCTCAGGTGCAAATGTAACTAAATCAAAATCAAGGAAAGATTTATGAAGTAAACATATTATGATTAGTCCTTAAAATTACAAATGACTGGGAAACGCACATTTACAGGGAAAAACAATACAAACTTGTATTGTTTTTCTCTGGAAATGTGTAAATCATCATCATTATTTTGTTGGATCGCTCTTTACATCCCACAGCATGAGCTAAATCGATGTAAAGGGTATTTATTGCTATTATAGTGATAGGTAGCTAATCTATTGCCATTTTATCATCACGTGAATTCTACACCAGACCAAATACAGTGTGACAATCACATTGCCCTCGCCGGGAATCGAACCTGGAACCTTCGGGGTGGCAGTCAATGCACTTACCACTCGGCCACGAAGGTTGTCAAATGTGTGTTACAGTGTAACCAACTAACTAACTAACCATCACGCCGTCTCCCTGAAAGGGTAGGCAGAAAGAATGGACTGTCACACTTTTACTGATGCGGCACTCCATCCTTCTCTTTTCGCCCCGCAGGAGACGTGGTGTGATGGGTTGCGAATCTCATCGCCACCAATAGGCATCTCCCACGCACACTTGGATCGTCCAACACCCACAAAATAAATCTAAAACAAATAATATAAAATAAAATAACAAGATAATAATAATTTACAGTGTAATTTATATATTTAATTTGTTTTCTTCATCAATCTCTCTTTGATTTCCATTGTCTTAAGCTTCAATAAAGTAGAATATGTTGTGTGGTGGCTGTGCAGGGCAGCAGTGCGGTGGGCGTGTGCCGGCTGGCCGTGGCGCGGCTGCTGGTGGCGCTGGTGGACACGGACAGCCCGGCCGTGGCCGCCGCCCTGGTGGGGCAGGCCGTGTTCCCCTTGCTGCTGGACATGTTCTTCCAGTTCCAGTGGAACAACTTCCTGCACGCCTACGTGGAGGATATGCTGTCCAAAGCGCTCAATGCCCCCTCGCAGAATGCCCTCTACAGGAAACATGTAATTTTCTATAATTCTAATAACTGGTGAATTGTAGCTTAAAATACCAATTCTTTTTCTTCTTCTAATACTGCCATAGTGCACACGATGCACATGCCCGAGAACACAGCTGGATTATTTTCAATTTTGTTCTGATAATTGTTTGTCAGTAATGTAGAAAACAAAAGGAGAACAATGTGGTGTTATTAATTGTGAAAATTTTAACGTGTGTGAAAAATATATATTTACATAACTAACTAACCATCACGCCGTCTCGCCGAAGGGGTAGGCAGAAAGAATGGACTGCCACACTTTTCTTTCCTGACATATTTCTCTCGCTTCCTCAACATTCATACAACGTGTCATGCACGCGCGTCGATTTCTCTGACTCCTCACATGGCCGACATTCAATATTTGATTTATTTGATCGTGCCACGTTTTCCTCGGTCTTCTTCTATTTCTGGTTCCATTTACATCATTAATCTTTTTTACCATTCTTTCTTTATTCATTCTTTCCATATGTCCAAACCATCTTAATGATCCTTTCATTATTTTGTTCATGACACCATCATTCGCACCGCATTTACTTCTTATATTTACATTAAAAGTTATAATTTATTACCAATTATAATTGTGCAATAAACCAACTTTTTAAAGGGTAGAAAATCTTTAGTTCCGTGAATATTTCACGGGTTGCAACTAGTTTTCATTGTTTTACTTAAACCTTTTGTATATTGTTTAATTGTCCAGTATGTAACACAACACTATTGACAGAGACACGGGTATCTTACTAATTCATAAAATGTTTTACATTATGTGGTGCATAACTTTGATTAGTGAAATCTTCTGTTCCAGCTGTTCACAGACTGTACATTAATACGCAGAATTTACACAGCCTGGGATGAGAATGTCCTTCCGTAAGTTTTATTTGTTATTAAAACAAACTCTTCACTTCCCATCTTATTTTTTAATACTTCCGTGTCATGTACTAGTGTGCGCTGATTTTATGAAATTATATTGTTACACCCGCTAAAGCCTTGTAAATTACAACTGCTAAAGATAGTTGTAAGTTTAGGTCCTGTCTGCTAAGCCCCATGATTCAGAATGCCGACCATATTGGATATCCATGCAGTTATCAAATTGTTGACTAAAGATGATGTTTATTCCTTAGTGATTAAGATGTTCTGTCTGCAGGGACAAGGCCCGGCCAGGCTACATGGGCCACATGATCCAGATTGCCAACCATATCCAAGCAGTTATCAGCCAGGAGCCAAAACCTAACCCAGACCCCCTCCCGGATTTGGATCTATGGGAGAAATTATTGGATAGACTTAACGAAATTAACCAACTCTATTCTACCTGTTTGGTGAGTGTGTATATTCTGTATCTTTGTTTTGTTTTGGTTATCCTTCTCAACAGTAGGAATGATTTGTCTTAATGACATGTTTTAACCCTTGATTGGACGCTAGGAAAATGATTATCTTCAATAATATTATTTTCAATGGAAGGTACAAAAATATATACCAAAAAAATAATATGCTAACATACTTTTTTTGAACTATTATTTTTTTCATTCCATCGACAAATATGGATAATATTAAATGGGAGAAGTAGCCATGCTAGACCAGTAGAATCAACATGTGTGGATGACTCGCTGAATGAATGTGAAGGGAGCTAGAGACATGTGTCAGGATTGACTAGTGCAGCGCTTGTTGTCAAGTGAGAAGTATTTTCCTTCAGTCCAATTAAGGGTTAAAGAACATCCAATGAAATTTTATTTAAACCCTTTTAATAAGTTAGGAACACTGAAATCCCAACAGTATTTCAAAATATCAACATGGCACTACTTCGTGCACAGACACTATACTTGTAAATAACACTGGCATTATGATGCTTGACAACTTGTATTTTTAGGAATATTCCAGAACCTAAATAGCTCTTCTTTAATATTTGACGTTAAACTATTGGGGAGTCTCTATAACATTATAATATAATTTACAACAGACACACTGTACTGGTACTTCCCTGTTAGTTTTAGCAAGGTTACTCAGTGCGGAGTGGGTTAATATGTAAAGTCACAATAGTAAAAGGTTTTCTTTGACCAATAAAGATTTTGTGATGTCCCTAGGGCGGTCACAACCCGGCTGACAATAGTATGCAAGGGCCTACCTTCCAGCCTTCCCAACAGGTAGATATCTCCACTTCATTGCTATAGATTCCCAAACATTTATCACTTCCTTTAGTGTTTGTTCCGTCTTTATTTTTGTAGGCAAATTTATGTGTTGACTGCACAGTATAAATTTGAAAATCCTAAATATTTGTGATGGAACAGTTTGTATAATATATAACCACTTTTGTTATTTCGTTTTAGATTATGAAAGTGCAGAATAGTTATTTTCGAAACCATGGATTGCCAGGGCAATAAAATTAATTTTTATTGTTATTTGTTAATGTTTGTTAATTAAATCGGTCAACACCTTATTATCTCAAAATAAAAGTTATTAATTAATTTAATTTGGAACCCTGTTATAATCACATCTGTCGTGAAAATTTCATAGAAATTAAATCAATAAATAGTGTACATATATAGCAGTGTTCCAAATTAAAGAGTTAGTAATGTAGAAATATCATTGTGTGCACCACCAAAACAATGGATCACCAAAATAAAAGTGGTTGTAGATAAATGACAGTATTGCAGGGTCTTAGGATGCTTACTGCGTAGAGATAGTAAATATTGTGAAAGTGAAGCCATAAAGTGAAATTTTATAATTATATTTATTTTCCAAAAATTGCATTTCAGGAGTGTTACAATATGGAGTATATCAATCACGATATAAACTTTAACGATGGGGACGATTTGACTGCGTAAGTTAATGTGTTATACACACTTTTAATTTATATAGATTTACTTGGGGATGGGACTTTATAGGATTGCAGTAACCCCACGCTCATCCGCAGCCAAAGTAACAAAGCGCACTTGCCAGCCAATTCTGAGAAAGAAACCTTCAAACTTTTCACCATAGCTTATACATTTAAAAATTTCCGGACTGTTCTCATCATCCAAACGGCTGGTGATCACGCGTCTCCCCATCGCGTTGACTGGATGGTCTTGGATATCATTTTTCCTTCTTTTTTTTACTAATTATAAAAATATATACATAATCTTGGGGGTCCCATTCTGAATACAATTGTCCAAGTTGTCTCCTCCCCTTGTTACAGTTTCAATGGCAAGAGTGCCCGAATTATTTGATCCTCATTACCATATTCGTGTATTTTTTCAGGGACACTGTAAATGATTTAACCAATAATTCCGAAGAGATATTTAGCTCCATCTGCGACAACTCCTCCAGCTCCATGGGTGGTGGAGGTGTCCAAGGCTACTCTGGAAAGTACGATCTTCTATTTCAGTATACAGTTGGTTCAATTTTCAAATAAAAGAACCAAAATGTTAATCAAATATTGTATTATAATGTATATTTATGTTTTTTTCATTGAACACGTCACAAAAAAAAATATTCATTTATACTTAGCAATTCCAAATTTTGTCAAATCGATTCTGTATTTATCTGGCATCAAATTGTTGAAATATCTTCTTCTTCTTTCGCCTGGCCATTTCCCATCTTTTGATGGCGGCTCTCCTTATACGGCTCCACCAAGTCTCGCGATCCTGGGTCATCTGGCTGTCCAGTCCCAGCGCCTTCAGGTCGTTCCTAACTGTAGACATCCACATTGCAGGGCCTTGTGGACGTTGTAGTGATCTTCCCTTCTGCTCACACGGCCGTACCACCCCAGATTACCTTCTCTAACCTTTTCCGTTATGGGAGCGACTTTTAGGCTTTGATGTGCTCATTTTTAGCTTTTTCCAGCATCGTAACCCCAGTGGCCCACCTCAGCATTTTCATTTCTGCTATGTGTAGTCTCGGTTCTTCTTGGCGCCATTCTTAGCATTCTGATCCGTAGAGAATAGCAGGTCTTACGGCGCTTTGATACACCTTTCCTTTTATTTGCACGGATACTTTTCTGTCGCAAAGTACTCCTGAAAGGGCACGCCATTTAAGCCATCCTGCATTTATTCTATGCTCTACGTCATTTTCAATCGTGCCATCATTGATAAAAACAGAGCCAAAATATCTGAAGTGATCCACCTTTTTTTATTAGATGCCTTCCGGGTAGATAGAAATATATTAAACAAAAATGTCTCTTTGAACTTGTGGAAAGTAAAGAGATGTTAGTGTTTTACTAATCACAAGTGGTTATTCTTAATCCGCAGCTTGGGGGGCCTGCTGGAGTTGGAAGAGGAGATCTCAGACGAGGAGTTGTTGAGAAAGTACCATGTCTACGATAATATCCGTAGTATCTACCATGACTTCAACCCTACAGCTGCTCCCGCTTCCATAGAGTGGCTTAAAGATTGGTAATTATAAAAGCATATTTGTGTCAAAGTTTTTGTCCCCGACCTGAAACTATCCACGGAATGTAATAGTAAAACAATTCCAATGGGCAGATTGTAACCAAGACTCCTTCCCTCCCCTTGTTAGACTTGAAATATTCGAGTTTGATTATATTATTTCAGCGTTGACATTTGGATTGATGATAATGGTGGTGATCCGATTGCAGCCCCGGTTCCCAGCATAGCGGATGCTAATTCATCGCGTAAGATATTTTATAAACAACTATTACATTCTATAGATTAGTCATATTGTAAATATCTTCATTTTATAATTCAAAATAAAATAAACTACGGTGTTGCAAAAAAACTGTTTTTATATTGCCCTGATTAAGCTTGGGTACAAGCGAAACTACTTTGCTTCAAATATAATTACAAAGTATTTATTGTATTCTCTATATATTTATTAAAATGTCTAACCACATTGTCTTTTATTTCTTTAATTTAGCTTGGGGAGATATCGGTAACTTAACCAATGATCAAAGTGGTTGGGCTGACTTTGGAAATCTGCAAGAAACTGCCGGAATATCGAATGTCCCAAATACATTCACCTGTGAAGCATTTGCCGCCTTCGACCAAGAAAATGTTCCGAGTAATGTTAACAAAACTGGAAATGAAGCCGAAGTTCCATTAGACGGGCAACCCGAAAACAAAACGGTCATTATCAAAGTTCAGCTCGAGTCGGATGAACCGAGTCCCCAAGAAAGTGCCAAGGAGGAGGTTCGCACTGCAAATGATCAAAATGCAATCAAAATTGAACAAATCCAATCTGAAACATCAAATGACGCAACAATAAGTGTGTCCGGAGTGATGCCAAGCTTTGCAGATATAGTTCGACAACAACCTGGTGCTCAAAAAGTGGTTGTGAAAGAAGAATCTGCCGAGACAATGGAATCTTGCGAAGCAGCAGACAAAGAAGGTAGTTTTTACTTTTACATAAGCTCCTATCTTACTCCTCTTTTGTGCTTAAATCTATAATATCAATGATTAATGATTCTTTGAATGTCAGCAGCAAAAGTGGTGTGAATATTTTCAGGGCCGGCCAGTGTCCCGCAGTCGACCGAAAGTGAGACGACTGAAGTGTCTCCTCCGGCTACTCCCGCCACCCCCGTCTCTGACTCCTCCACCTGCGACCACACTCCAGGGAGTCAGAGATGATTATCTTACCATTGAAGATTTGTTTAGCTCACGACCGCGCAATTATATAAGGTATCTAGAATCAATGTATTACTTTTATTTGAAGTCTGTAAGTAATTTACATATTTTATTAGCAGTTAACAATCGACTAGGAAAAAGTGACTAAAAACAAAATATTGAACTATATGAAGCGTTATGGTGAAGAATTTGGTTATAGTTTTGTATTTTTCCCCATACCGGTGATCTACGTTCACTTTAGATATACATGTTTTCATTATTATGTTTAATATTAAAGGCTTTGTTAAAATATTACTGCAATAATCAATGTATTATATAGTATTAGGGTGGGGCATTCTCCTATGTTCACCGCCAAATGGGCAGGCAAGCGCCCCTAAAAAGTTTTCCAGAGTTTGAAGTCTCTTTGTCGTAATTATTGTTAACAGCCGTGTCACAAAGATTGCCTTCTTGCTTTGTGATTTGTCATTGCAGCTATGAAATTTGAATACAACATGTCACTACACATTTTACTTGTGCCGAGGAAATATTGCTACAGGTTCTTTTACAAAAATTCTTAATCGGCTTTCCTTGCTAAGAATCTCTCGCTTTTTAGAGGAGCGATCAAAGGTTGAATGCATACCTCTTTCAACTTGGGGAACTAGAATTCAAATAATAATATAATGTATATTATGGTGTATTTATACATAGAAACTCTAATGCCAGAGGAAGGAAGAGAAATTTTGTAAAGACTTCTGCTTTAATTTCAATATTCAAAGTTTATGCAAAAGTTTGAATAACCAGCAAATGTGATTTACTTTTAAATCCTTTGTGGATATTAATTGTTATGATAATAGTACTTGCCTATTTTTGTGATGAAACGCTGGAAGGCTGTTTCGTTCAGCGGACCTTGTTTTAACTTGTATGCATATTCATATTATGATACATTTCAAATGATTTTGAGGATATTATTGTAATGTTTAGCTTTAACGGAGACTCTGTGTATTCTTCTAGTAGCCTCCGATCAGTGCCTGCTCAACTAACTTTACAGTGTTTTTCTCAATTTATGTTTTTAAGTAAATCAATTGTATAATGTGCAATAATGAGTGTTGCAGTTCTTTAAGAATCCACCTGTGTCTTGTGCGTGCCAACATTCCTTAGAGCTCCAGGCGCTTCAACAATATGTGTCTTAAATAATTTACTTTCCTCGCTTTCTACATTTGCTTTACTTTAGCTGGACAACAAGCTACAGACATCGGTTCCACCCATTCAGGATAAGTTGCCAAGATACTCATTGCTCAGTCAAATAATTTCAAGGGAGACAAATTCCTTCCGCAGAATCTTTTTTTACGTTTATACATATATAATCATATCTCTCTACCAGCATATCATTAGTAACTGAGACGGAGCCTTTAGTTGACCGCGCCTCGCGATGATCTGCCCGTCTAAAGCAACAAGCAACACGGTTACATTTGGTTTAAGTCGCTGTGTCCAGTAAAGGTGGAATCCCTCTTCCATCGTGTGTGTGTAGCTAGTATAATATGGTATATTCCCGGTAATTGAATGTATCTGTATAAAGATATTTTATAATAGCAGAATTGTTGCGTTATCTCAGTAATAACTAATTACCTATTAAATACAGTATTCTAATCACCGATCCCGTGTTGTTCCTCTGGAATGTAGTGTGTGTACTTAATATTACTCCTTTCAACTTTTACCATTGGCTGTGATACAAGTACATATTTTACTTTTGATTTCAAAATTTCGTATTCTCATACATTCAGTATATCTGTCACAGTACCGCATCACAATGAAAGTGATCTTTCACTCGGTGCACACCCTACGTCGCAGGTGAGAGGTTTACCAATCTCAGCCAGTGGGATTGTGGGAAGAACAGAAAAGGAACGGTTTTGGTTAGAAAGAATAAAACTTACCGAACCAAAGGTAAAGGTTTACTCGGTTCCAGTTATTAATATTGCATGTCCCCCTAGTTTAAAATGTGAAAGGCCTTAACCATATTGCATTTAAATAGTATTTTGATATCCCGGATTTAATGTTTTTGGGAAAATGATGAGACTTTTTCTATTTGCTGGTGCTTTTGTTTTTTACTCCATAAATATATATTGGATAAATTTTAACTTTTTAAATGTTAGGGCTTTGATTATTTTAACAAATCTGACTGTTGTGTCAGTATTAATTTGTTGAAGATTGCGTGAAATTAGCACCAAGATGTCGTATCCCCGAGTTTGCTTTTATATTGTATCTTTATTTTAATCTGTAATTATATCTTTAGCCCTGTGTAAAGAGGAGTATATCTTAACTATTTAGGTACAAATACATGGCATATTTTTATTATTATCTGTTGCATCTAATCGACCCCATTTTATGACTAGTTATTAATAACTTAGTTAACAGATTCATTATGTATAGTGTTGTACTACTTTACACATTTATTATTATAACATCACTTCTAGCATTCTTGCAAGGCGCAGGGGAGCAATGGACAGTATCTGTTGATATGAAGGGGGAGTCACGTAGTGGACGAATGCTAGTAGCAGTCCCCGATAGAATAAAATATTGTTTAACTTAACTAATTCACATTTATATTCTTCCGTAATAGCGTGTATTTTTTTACCACTGTCGGATATACCTCTAAATGATGTGCAATGTGTAGTGTACTGTCTCCTGACGTGTCGTGGGGTCCAAAATCACATATGTATTACGTTTTGTATTATTCTTATATTGCCACATGTATTTTTGCAATGATGTAATAAGAAAATAATATCTAATTCGGATGAATTTTAATTAAATTTGTTTAATAAATTTTCCAAGCTGTTTTGATTCCTCGAGTTTGCTGCTGTCGGAGGATAAATAACGAGTTGAGAACGGTGCACTGTCCGTGGATAAGTATTTTCATGTTTCTATTAAATGATATATCAACGATCAAGTACAGGAATAAGATATAAGCTTTATTTCTTATGTAGAGTATGAACTGTGTGATGAGTTTACTTTTTATCTTGTGCGCCCTTCTGTTTTGAAACTGCTCCCTGTAACTATATCCACACTGCAGTTGTATTATCCTGTGTTAATAAACAAACTTGTTTGATTATGTCACTCTGCTTGGTTTTATTTGTGTATTGTATTAAGACTATGTGACACTCGCCATCGCTCCTATGTTTTGCTGTATGTAACAACCTCCAAAGAACATAAATAAAAGAAGAGAGTTAAGTTAATTATTATATTATCAACATAGAAAGAAAACTTCAAATATAAAACAATATTTTACAATAATTATATCTTAGAATAATGAACTGTGTTTACATACAGGGGATTAGCTCCTCTATTTAAACTCTATCTACCGCACAACAGAAATAATTCTTACACTTCGTTTCCAATCCTTTGTGTCAGCGGCCAACAAGAGGTATGTATTTGTACATTTTACATACAAGTTCAGGATTTCCCATTTGAAATGTAATCTGACATTTTGATAATCCATATTATACTGTGCAGATATGGAAAACAAATATAAAGATTAGAAATGATTAATTATCTTATAGGTGAATTTATAAAAAGTTTAACTGTGATTCTTATTTGTTAATCAAATCAATAAAATATCCACTCCGACTAGGTTTACTGTATTTACATTGTACAAAGGAATACTCGTAAATTATTTTTACACAAACAAAAATATAGCATTGCATGTGGCAGCACTAATAGTAATCAATACAGAACCAACTCTAATCTCTTAACAAAAATGAATGCAAATAGATTACACAATCGTTTGAATATTGAAATGCCCAATGGCCCACAGAAAAATATCTGCAGTTGATAAGACACCATAGTGAAATTATAGTACTAAAAAAAGTACATAATATACCAATGTTTCGGTATGCCCATGGCCAAACAATATGATCGGGGGAAGTTCAATTTATTTTAGAGTTTGTATTGTACTACAAATGTTGAAAAGGAAATTCAGAATTTTATTTGAATAATCCCAAAATGTTTATTTCTTCCTTGCTGACAAAAATGACTATCATTTTGCCAAGTAATTTACCATCAATTTATTTACACATTTAAACTGGTCTTGGGTTGAGAAATACACTCGTAAGTATAATTGCATTGAATCACAGGAAGCTGATGGTTAATGACCACCGTGAGAATAAGAAAAAAAAGAGTATTAAGCGATGTTGGATCATTAAAAATGGGTAGCATATGTAATCAATTGGATAACTTATAAATACAATAAAAATTTTAATTTTATATTCAGCGGCACTGACCATTTATAAACAAAATTAGAGTAAATATAGGTTTGTGTTTATACAGAATATTACATGGGTATCACAAGTGTAAGGACAATTTCGAATTATTTATCGTTTCTTGAACAATTATATAAAATTCCATATTCATATATTTCGAAATATAATAAAAAAAATTGATCAATTATATTTTATGAGAGTGAATGTTTACAATTAGATAATGCAATGGCAAATATGTCATTCCCAAAAAATATAATTAAACTAGAAAACTGATGTTTTTCCAAATTAAGAATGAAATAAATACACAGAATGCTAAAATATAAGAATAATAAATTGATAAAGCAGATTCTCTAACTAAATCAAACGAGTCCTAATTGGGAAGGCTTCCAATCAAATGTCATCTATGACCTTTCATGTCTAAAAAGTTTGCCTCACATTTGTGATAGGTTTAGATATAATAAGATAATCTAGGTGATTGTTTATTGTGGACAATGGGATAACGGAATGATACATGAATTGTTATTCTTATAATTTAAATCAAAATCTTCATACAGCGTCTGTTACAAACCTCTCATTGGCCAGCAAATAAAGATCTTCAATCCACAAAAACTTCTTCAGTTTAGTATCTTTGGTCCATATCCACACAGGTACTCAAAGAACAAAAACATTTGCTATTAATAACAACTATATAACTACATACAATGGTTAATTATTTGTTATTCTGATTAGAACAAGTCTTTTTTGTTTTATATAAATTGGCCGGGATGCTTTTAACTTTTGAGACAATGTATAGAAATACATTTGAACCTACAAAATATAAAAAGAATCAACGGTTATACTTCAAATGATTCCATATAACAGTAACATAAGTTATCCTAAATAAATAGTAGCCGCTCCGATAACAAGTATCAAAGAAAATACGTAATTACATTTTTACAAAATAAAATCATTAGTAAGAGGAAAATAAATTAAAATATTCCCATTACTTGTAAATAAAATTATTATACAATAAGTTCACATCCATTTTGATTGACATACATAGTCTCAAAAAGTTAAAATTGATAAAGGGAAGTAAGATTACAAAATAAATTAAGAAAGAGTTTGTTAGTCAATATCACCAGTCGGTTTTATCCGTGTGATGTTCATGTGGGTGCATTTTATTATACAAAATTCACATTTAACTCGCTAATCCCAAATCAGTGAACCTATATACCCACTCATGCAAAGTTGAACTGTGCCTAAATGTTTTATTTTGCCTATATGGATAGTTAAAACATGTTAGGTTATGAATCAACGCTGCTCTGATTTAGAGAAAAATCACCGCATCTTGTTGTTCTCACTATTTAATAAAACAAAACAAGTGGATATTACTAAAACTTTGAGTTTTAGCTGTCTTATTTGCGTGACTACTTCTAACAGAAAGTATTTACTTTTATAAAATAAAGTCGTAAAAATAAGCTTCCTCGGTGAGTGTAAGAAAGAGCAGCGAGAAAACAGCCACCTAATCTTGTCCGGTAAGGTATTGGGTTAACCATAGTTTGATTTAGTGAAATAAGGGGTTGCTGGACAGCTCCTCAGCAGCAGTGGCTGCGGGCGGGCTCAGCCTCGACCAGGTTGAAGTCCAGCCCGTTGGGCCTGTTGAAGCCGGTCTTTATGCCATCCCACCCGTCCTCCACCTTGTACTCCCCTGTCTGTATCCGGTTGTAAACCTCTTCTGTCACCACGGAAAATGCCTCCTCAACATTCTGGCCTGTCCTTGCCGATGTCTCCACATGGTGTAACCCTGAAATACAAGTTTGTTACTTTACATTCAACTGTGCACCATTTTCATTATATGTGCAAAAATTATTAATGCTATGTGACAGTAAAATTATTAAATCATATAGAGACCCACTGAATTTATTGTGTAACAAAGTATAGAATCTCTATATAAAACCGGAAATTACAGAATGGTCAGCTCTTAGAAGTTATTTTGATCTCATTCTTCATGTTAAGACGCAATTATTTCATGCTGTTAATTGCATTTCATATCAATGAGCTAATTCGGCCTAATCACCGAATGTGAGTACACAACCAAAATGAGTTCAAAGTGACAGTGCTCTTGATTTATTTATCGCGCGGAGACTGTGGAATAGAGATAAAAATGTAATTTCAACCATTTCATCTGCTAGCTAAACGGGCATCATAATTTTATGACATTTCATTGCCATTATTGAAACACATTTGATCTTTTTTGTTTATTTATATACGGGTTCATTTAGTGATTTCAAGATTTTATGTTACACCATACTCGTACATTGACAGAATTACTAAACAGTTATGTTGAAAAACTTGAGAACTTATTCTAAACATCAAGAGAACAAATATGTAAAACAGAAAATATGTGTGACGTTGTCATTTACAGTGTAAACTATTTTGTGCATTTTTCAAACAGACATTTACCCAATGAACAATATTAGAAATTCTACTGACACAAAGGCTGTAACTGTTCATTTTTTTAGATCATATTCATTTTCATAATTATATTTGAATTACTGATTTGTTAAATGTACTATATTTGAAAAAGTACTGAAAAAACATCACTGCAAATAGAAATATATTCACTGAAGCAAAGATGACAGTATAAATGGAGTTCTAGTGCCAACCCTTATGTATGGAGTTGAACCTTGGAGCTGGGAAAAGGAGGATAAATGCCACAGAAATAAGATCACTGAGAAGAATGTGCGGGAAAACATGTGATAGAATATCAAATGAAAAAAATAAGGAAGAAATGTAAGGCAGATGATTGCATCATAAGTAAAAATAAAAAAGGATCCCTGAGATTGTTTGGACATATGGAATGAATGGACAAAAGAAAAATGATTAAAATGTTGTATCCAAGCAGTGAAAGTGGATAGATAAGCCGTGGAAGACCAAGGAAAGCGTGGCATGAACAAATGAATCAAATACTAAAAGGCAGCAATATTCAATGTCAGAAAAATTAACAAGCGTGCATGTTACGATGTATGAATGTATATGAAGCTAGAGAGGTATGTCACGACAGAGCAGTATGGCAGTCCGTCCTCTCTGGATACCTTTCCGGAGAAATGGCGTGATGGTTAGTTAGTTACTATATTATACATGTTGTATATTAGCAAATATTCCTCCCTTGAAGCAAGAAACTTTCATTTTAAGGGGAGTAAGCTGAACAAACAATTCGAATATCTAACTATATAAATCAAATGTCTCATTATTAAAAAATATAAATATAATTTTAACATTGAACAAATATATGGCATGGCACTAATGAAAAATGTTGTCACTAAGATAAATTAGTTTGCTCTAAATATCAACATTTTGAACAGCAAACGAATAGTTGACACCAGGAAAAGATTGAATTCCAAAAATACCTAACCTAAAGATTGCTGTAACTTTAGTTAAAAAAAAATATTTCAATGTAAAGCCAGAAAGAAGGGTTCCCAGAGCTTTGGTGCGGCAATCCATCAGGGCTCAAAAAATCCCGGAAATGTATATGGATGTGATTAGAGAAATATACAAAGCTCCAACCACATTGGTGTGTAGCCCAGCTGGCACAGGCCCTCCTAGTGTGAATATGGGAGTGCACCAGGGATCAACTTTGAGCCCACTTATCTTTATCCTGGTCATGGACCACCTCACAGCATGAATCCAAAAGCCAGTCCCATGGAACGTCCTATATGCGGACGACGTGGTCCTGATAAGCGAATCCAGAGTGTCGTTCCCGCAACGGATCGGAGAGTCCTCATTTCTGTGGTTCTTAAGAGACTTTTTGTTCTGATGGTGTCAGTCCTTGTCATTTTAGGAAAAACACGGGTTTTGCAGATAAGACTTGGACTTGGATATTCTGGCTTACAGAGGTTCAGTATTTTGATTTCCTTCAGCATTTTTCATATATAAACACAATAATAATAAATTTGGGTGATTGAAAAGGGGACAGAAACAGAATTTTTTGAAAGGTGAACCTTACCATTTTGTTCAGCAAACGCTCTAGCCTCCTCGCAGGACACCTCTCTCCTCGCGCCGTTCTTGTTCCCGGAGCCCACCAGGTCCACCTTGCAGCCGACGAGGGCAAACACGGGCCTGTGGGGCTCGATGTGTCTCTTGGCCTCCATCATCCACAAAGGGATGTGCTCAAAGCTAGTTCGGTTGCAGACATCGTAGACCAGCAAAGCTCCCACTGAATTTCTGTAGTATGATTTTGTAATAGACCGAAATCTTTCTTGCCCAGCAGTGTCCCAAAGCTGTAACTTTATCCTGGTGCCATCTTTCACCTCCAGTAATCTTGCAAAAAAGTCTACGCCGACAGTCGGATCTGATAACTGAACAAAAGTATGAGTAAAATGATAGCATTAAAATAAACACAACATCTGATGATATAATACACCCACCTCCGCGAACTTCCCATCAGTGAAATATTTTAAAAGGGAACTTTTACCCACAGTGCTGTCACCGATTAAAATTAATCTAAATTGATAGTCGAAAATTGGATCAACCATTTTGAAAGTTCTTCGTATAAATACGCATTAACTTATCTTCGTTATTTATAAACACTTAAATTAAATAATCACAATGAAATTACGACGCACAAAGACAACAAAAACGCTAAATAATATTTTTTGACATATAGTTCATAGAAACCTGTTATATCGATAACGATAAACCATAGATTTATTTGTACTAGATTTTCACGAGAACAAAAACAATAATGCCGTACTATTTTATATCGATTATCTCTAAATAGGTACTTACATTCATGATGGACTTCAATGAATAAAGAGAAGAAAACGTAATAGTTTTAAAACATAAATTGGACTTGGACTTGGATCTTCTGGTTCACAGAGGGTTCAGCTCATGTGGCTATTCCTCTTACGTCTGATGGAAGCATTGTTGGAAGATGATTTGATGGGTTGTTGGTTTATATGCGGGGCCATGATTTGTGTGGCCCGGAGTGTTCCTCTGAAGGAGGATCGATTTTGGGCGCTTGTGACAGCTGGAAGTGTTTGGGTAAGGATGTGAAGGGAGTCCTTTGTAAAAACATTCGGCAAGTTTCAGAATGAATTCATTTATCATCGGGATTCCCGATTCTAGGTGCAGTTGTGTGATCCTGGTCCATGAAGGCGCACCTAGCGATTAACGGATAGCCTAATTTTGCAGGATTTGGAGTTTTCCTATGTGACTCGAAGCTGCATAGCCCCAGATTTTTGGCTGCGTAAGTGAAGATCGGCCTTATGACCGTTTTGTATATCTGGAGTTTATTGTCGGTGCTTAGTTTACTGTTTCTAGCTAACATTGGGTAGAGGGCTGAGATTGCTCTTGACGCGGCTTTGACTTTATTTGTAATGTGTGGCCTTCATGTCAGCTTAGAATCCAAGGTAACCCGAAGGTATTTGATTGTTTTGGTCCAAGGAACGTCTTGGCCGAACATTTTTATGTTGGGAATGTTTGGAGGAATGTGTCTTTTACTGAAAAGGGTCGCTACACTTTTACTCGGGTTGATGGTAATGCGCCAGTTTCTGCACCACACCTCTAGCACGTCGGCCTGTTTTTGCACCCTGCGGGTCGCGAGAAACGGCCTTTTAGAACTAGAGATTATGCCCGTATCGTCAGCGAATTGGGCAACGTGGGTGTCCTGATCTCGGGGGAGAGAGATGTCACTGCAGTAGATGTTGAACAGAGTAAGAGCCATTACTGAACCTTGGGGAACTCTTGCTGTGATAGGGCGTACAAGGGATTTGACCTTATTGCATTTGATACTGTGAACTATGACATTCCGATAGAAAAGCTATCTCAAATTGGATTCTCTTCTCAGTTGATAATGTTTCTCATTAGTTACCTCAAGGGGAGAAAACAATCGTCTCATACGGAATTTTTCAATCGGAACCTTTTCTTGTAAATTGGGGTACCACAAGGTTCAAACTTAGGGCCACTCCTCTTCACCATCTTCATAAATGATATTGCGAAGGTGATAAACTTCTCGCGATTTCTTTTATTTGCCGATGATCTGAAATTATTCTTGGAAATTAAAAATCCTGAAGACTGTCTTCGCCTCCAGTCGGACATCAATAATTGTTAACTGAAGTCACAGTAATCAAATGCAATTCAATATCTCTAAATGCGTTATGCTATCGTTTACTAGAGCATTGAGAACTGTATATCATAGTACACAATGAACAACCAGCAACTAGCACATGTATCTACGATGAGAGATTTCGGGATCATCTATGAGAGTAGGCTGACTTTTCGTGCACATATCGAGAGGATTTGTGGCATTGCACTGAGGATGTTGGAGTTCATAGTCCGGACCGGAAGAGTTTTCAGGGATCCCAATGTGCTCAGAGTCCTATACAACGCGTTGGTTCAGAGCAGACTCGAAAGTGGTTCTGTGATATGGAGTCCTCACGAAGCGAGATATTCCGTTATGCTGGAGAGGGTTGAGAAAAAATTTCTGAGGTATCTCTACATGATAGTTAACCGTGGCTCTATCTCACGGCATTTATTTTGGGAATGCTCAGAACCAATTCTCTACAGCTTCGAAGAGATGGACATCTAATAACCCATTTCTTTAGATTAATTAGAGGAAACTTCGAGAACTCGGCCGTACTGGAGGATGTTGGTCTTTTTGTCCCCGATAGATATCTCCGACAGCGACAGCACAGTTTGTTTTACCTACCGGCCGCCAGAACCAATCTGCCACTGGTGACACCGGTGGGAAGAGCAATTAGTCTGCTGAACGCGGTCTCCTCGGAGATTGACGTCTTTCATGTGAGTGAAAATACGTTCAGGGGACAAATACTCTTGACTTTGGAAAGTATCTTGTCTTCCTAATGTCGAACCATCACTAATGCATTCCTGGTATTATGTTGTATGTGTATAATATCTTACCTGTACTCAATAGATGCTTTAAACATTTATGCTGTCTATAATGTCTTTTGAGTAAATAAACTGATTTGATTTTGACGTTGAAAAAGCGATCGGACAGAAAGCTGGCTATGAGTTGGCAGTGGGATGTTGGCTTTTCTCATTTTTTATAACAGGCCGCTGTGCCAGACGCGGTCAAATGCTTTACTGACATCTAGAAACGAGCTGAATATATGAAATAATTTTTGGTAATAATGTATTTTCATAACACTTTATTGCACCTTTCACAAACTTGTTTCGGGCCACAGACGCTCTTCCTCTGACCTGTACAGAAATTTTAACAATAAAATGAGACATAATCGTTACTTCTTCTTCTTCTTTATTGTAGACCTGTGTGGTCTGTTCTCCAGAGTGTTGCTCCTCCTGTGAGCTAGATTCCCAGATGTCCTTCCATCTTTTAGGTCTTCCACGAGGACGAGTCCCATGAGGTTGATTATGCAATGCAATATAAGGGAGCCTGGTGGTGGCCATTCTTTGAACATGACCGTACCAGTCCCTTTTTCGCTGTCTGCTCCATCTTATAATATCCTCAACCTCACATATCTCTCTTATTCTGGTGTTCCTCACACGATCCCTCAGTATCATGCCTGCAATCGTCCTCGGTGTCTTCATTTCGGAAGTTCTCAAAACTTGGTTAGTCCTTACTGTGTCTGCCCTTGCTTCGACGCCATATGTTATTATTGGTCTTACGCATGCTTTATAGATTTTCATCGTACTCTTAATGGCCATGTCTTTGTTTTTCCATATTGTGGATTTTAGAGCCCCAGAGATTGCAGCTGCCTTGTTTACTTGGGCTTGTATTTCTTCCCGCAGATCAGCTCCCCCACCAGGTCTATGCCTAGATACTTGAAGGTCCTGACCTGTTCTATGGGTTGATTTTCTATAACCAGGTTACATGTTTTGGGTGTTTTGGAAAAGGTCATACATTTTGTTTTTTCGATAGAGATCGTCATGTTGTATTTCTTACAGGCGTGATGTAGTCTGTCTAGCATTTTTTGTAGGTCATTATTGTTTTCAGCATAATCGTTACATACCTACTAAACAAACCGGGAAACGAAGGAGTTATGTCTAGAGGTAGGGGTACTTATAATTTAATTTGAGTGTAGGAAAGGGGAAGAAATCGATGATTGTACTAGAAGATAATTTATTTGTTGCTTACATTTTTTTTACTTTTAGGAGCTTTTTTATTTCAAAAATTTCTAAACTAACTAACCATCACACCGTCTCGCCGAAAGGGTAGGCAGAAAGAATGAACTGTCACACTTTTACTGATGCGGCACTTCATCCTTCTTTTTTCGCCCCGCGGGATACGCGGTGTGATGGGTTGCGAACCTCATCGCCACTTCATTTCAATTTCAATCAAAAATTTCAACAAATCAAAAATTTCAACACCGTTATTTTTATTAAACTTGTTCTTCTTTCTCCTCGCATGCTAGTTTATTCTTAAATTAAAGTTGCGCGTTGTTTTACCAATATAAAATGCATTTCAGTTTATAAACTTCCCATTGAATTAATTTGATTAATATTAAATATACAAGAAAAGTAAAATACCTCCTTTTCCCACGACTTCTGTTTTATGAACGCAGTTAGATACCACGATGAAGCAGCTTTACTTCTTCTAAGTTATGATGAATTTATCCATTAGGAATATATGAACAATTTTGTAGCAAAAGTTTACTTAAAAGAAAAAATTCAGAGGCGTCCTGCTTTCACAGAAAAACACTAAAAGTTAGTTGATGACCAAATCAGGGGTACACAATATTGGTATCGTCATAATGAAAGTCATGGAGAAGACACACAGTCTTATCATGATTGGTCAATGTCAAGTCTACTTCCCTCTTTTTGATTTACTGCTTCTGCCAACAGAGTATGATAATGCCCCGCCCTTGAAGAGCACCGTGTCTCGATATCTGACAACGTGACATTTTAAAAATGTTACAGAACGAAAGCAGCAGCGATGCCTGAAACAGATTTCTAGATTTGTTAAACGTATGAGCAGTTTCCGAAAGGGAAAAAAGTACTCAAAATGATTAACCACTTCCGGTATAGTAAAAAGATGTCCCGGAAAGTAGTGAAAAAAACCTGAAATCCTCCTAACAGTGAATATATGAGGGTACTATTTGCAAACCCGGCAAACTCCACCAACAATCAAAAGTGAGATATGAATTGGGTCTTATTCATAATACATTTGCGCACAATTTTTACTGATTTTCAGTTTCAAATTCGGCTTCATTCTGAAGAATTTTGCTATTAAAATATAGGGTTAGTTGCAAACATGGCAACCTCCACTTGAGTGTTGCAAAGCTGGCAAACTCCAAAATGAAATTCATTATTTTACTTTAATTATCAACATAATGATGATTATTTCATGGTTGATTAGCGCATTTTATTAGTGTATCAGTTTTTTGCGATTTACTCAAAACATCTAATGATGGAGTTTGCCAGGTTTGCAACTAATACCCTCATATGAAAATGTATTATGAATGAATGTATTATGACTAGTCGAGTACGAGATGTATAAATGATAATAAGTAAGAATGAGATAGCAAGTTTTGTGAAAGCAATAAAAAATGGAAAAGCTGTTGGGTATGACTATGTCGGTCTAAATGGTTTCTGCTTGGATACATAAATTCTTTAGCCGCTCAACTGGAGGAGAGCTATAATCATGCCTCTTTGGATTTCAAAACATTAAAAATATTTATTACTGTTGAAAATTTGAGAATAAGGGTTATTCAATACAACTTCTGAATAACCTCGACTTGGCTTTTACTTAACTGAGATAAAAATGTTGTGAAGTGAGTACACTATACTCGTACATAGACTAATTGATTATACCACACTGTGACTTTCATCAAAATACATTTAGAGGTATTAGAGTAAAATATCTTTCCGTATTTGGGTGTTAATAAAAGGCGTTTGTCACACATAGAAACACTGAACATTTATTATCATTTTAAGTTACAGATATAAAACATCACATTTAGAAAAATATTGACAGTATAGAGATATGGGGATATTTCTTGTATTTCAGGTATAAATTAACCTTTGTGATATATGTATAATATACACATCAACTTAATAAAATACTTATGAAATACTCGTTAAAAAACATGGCTTAATTATGATAAGACATTACAATTAATAATAATAGATTCCCAAAATATTGTTGTAAAACATATTCTTTTTTATGTCGAGGTATTAAAAATATTCTAAATACCACAGTTAATTGATCAGAATGCGTACATTTGGTAACAAACAAGAAAACACTGCCACACAAAACTACAGTTCTAGCACAACATTTAATACGAAACTTACTTTTTCTTCTAATTACCAATTTGACTTTACATTCATCGCCTCCCAGCCGCACAGCCCACCAGACCAGCTTTTCTATTAAGGGACTTCTTGTACTACGACTAACAAATACAAATACGAATGACTACTACACATAACATCTATAATATTGACTACAAACACACACACGTATCTACTTTAAACATGTAACACGACATACACATTAATGCGGTCATAATATGGCCATTGAACTTCCATTAAATAAATCATATCAAATAAAATCTCTTTTCTTAGGGCAAAAACAAGTCTATCAATTTCATTTGAAATAATCTTAATAATAAGGACCAACGGGAAAGTATTACCCCATATGTTACTTTGTGTAAATTCCCCCCACTTCTCATGGAATGTACTGTTATAGTAATAATAATATTGATATATGTAATACTGCCGTATGACCTGTTAACATTAATTTATTGTAGCATCCTAAGGGATGCATTTATTAAATAAATCACTTCAAATTGAGGTATTTATTTTTCCAAATATTTTTCAAAAATAAGCTTTGTAATAATATACGAGTAATTAGAGGTTGTACTTTTTCTTAGTGTTTAAATCTAATAAGATCAAATTTAAACACTGATCGTAATCATATGAGGACTTATAATTGACAAATCCGATGAACTTTTTTGCTGAGAATGTTTTCTCATAGCTCGGGCCAGAATAAATCACTAGTGAGCACTTGAGCTCGTAACGGATTATTTTTTTTAAAATTATACTTTAATTGTCTATTAGTTGCCAGTCGAATGTTGTACTTTAGTTCGATGAATTGTCATTTTAGTATAAATATAGCACATTCCAAGAAATAAAAAGTTTATAGTGTTCATGTCAAAATAGTGTTAGTGATTTAAATAACTGTTTCATAAAATTAAATTTCGCATAGGACTCTCTACAAATAGATAGATGTAAATTTTAAACATTTAACACTCACTTATATAGAAGAAGTATTACAACATTTTGAACAGGAGTGTGCTAATAGTTTAAAAAAACTATGTTTAAATTATAATAAGGGTCAATATACATACTAATCTTATGGTAAATTGGGTATACCAAATAAATTTAATCTAAAGATCACTCCAATAAAGCATAAGACAGGAAACTATAAATTTCAAGCTTGGTAATAAATCTTTATAACATAAAAACAATATTAGTTATTTAATTATAGAATATCTTTATATTGTTACATGAACATAATTATATTCCACTAATAAATAAAACATTTCAATTAGTCTTCAAAGCTTTACAATTTGAGGCTTCATTCAACAGGATTGTGTATTATTTACTTTGAACAATTTCATTGGGTCTTATGAGGAACCAAACACATTGTGATTGTGTGACCCCAACCAACAGATAGATATTCATTCATTTTGGCACTGAGAATCAATCACATTTTTGTTACAAAAGAGCTGTGATTTAAGAAAACTAAATTATGTTTAATAAGTTTAAGAATAAACAAAATGCGTTAAGACAGTTAAAGTGAAATTAAAATACTTAAAAATAAAAACAATGGCAATTATTTTGTGGTTGAAAATTTTAATTAATATTTTCTAATTCGTATTAGAGAGAATAGATTCAAAGGCAACTGGTTACTTACAATCTGAATAGGCAAACATTGGTCTTAAGAAATATACTTTATAGCTTTCTTGTTAATGTTTTAATTGACGGTACCGGCATAAAGTAATGGAATGTTTTCAATGAAAAACTAAAATATATTAATAATCAATCAACAAATAAAAACTGTAATTCAATTCTTAGTACGAAATATTTTTTCCACTCTTTCAAATGTGGATACATGGGTCGTGCCAAATCCTAAAATTAAATAGTCATCATAGCCAATGGCAATTAAATGAATATGTTATCTATAGTTACGTGTAAAAGAAACTCATCAAATAGCCAACAATTACTCGTAAGTTATTTAAAGTAAGTAGATGGTAGGATATATTGAAATATTAAGATCTCCGAAAAGATTACAATGTGAAGGGCTCATGCTTAATGTTTTATCAAATACATACCAAAAATAAGGCATAATATTTTAGGCACAACTGCTACGCAGAATGTCACCACTATCTTTTCAATCACTCTCGATAAGGCCAAACCTGAATACAGGGCACGCCGCCCCAACACGGGACAGCACGCGACTGTATGTATATCAAAGCGTCTAGTTAACACCAGTTTAGTAACATCTCATATATAATAACTTACTTCTTAGCTTTAGAATACCACAATCTGGCAATACATTGTTGTTATGTAATGTGTTATGGCGGGACTGCCTGTGCTAAAATCATTTGTTTTTATTCTTAGTTTCTTGTGTTATTCCTTGAATCATTACATCGATTACTCCCGGAAACCTGAACCTACCTACTGTATATATTATAGTTATATGGACCTTCTTTTTTCCTTTTAAAACTGTGGTGTAATGTCCAGGTCCCTGTGAATAAGAAATGCGGCATCCCAAGGATAATACAAATAAAAAGTCTAACTGTTACTCATTTCAAAAGAATCAAATCATAAATGGTAATACAATATTCTTTGTTTTAAATAGTATATACAAAGTAAATTAATCCTTCCTAGACAGCTCTAAGGAGGACTTCTGCTTCCACAGAAGTTTCAACACAATGATTCCAAATGGAATTAAGTTTATACAATATGAACTAAGTTTATACGATGATTACGTATACTTTTGAAATAACAGATTAATAAGGGGTTATACCGGTATAAATATTTTGCGACCGTTACATACAATAAGCAACATTTAATCTTACACAGATATTCTTAAGAATACGCACATCAAAAACTACACATCAATATAACACACACACACTGCAGGTACAAGAGATGGTACAGCCAGATCTCTTACAATTGGGAACCGAGATTACTTTAGTACTCGGTGGACAGTAAATATGTTTAGATATCACCTGGGAGTTATTCATGGAGGTTTTATCACACGAGAAAATAGGGGTACACATATTTAGAGATAAAGAACACGCATTTAAATGCTTAACCACAGTAAAATGTTTATATCTTGGTAAATTGGACACTTATATTAGACACACATCCATTAATTTTTATATTATTGTCCATGAATCGCATTCTCATGCGCCTTTACACAAGGAGTTGTAGAAAGTTCATAGTCTAAAATAATTGTGATCACAGAGTATTCCGGTACCACATCCCCCGACGGAGTCCTGAGCAGGCACGAGTCGCACACTTTAGTTCCTCTTAGTCTGGACACTCCAGTGTTGCACTAGCACAACTTGGCACATATTCAGTGGAATCACAAGCACGGTGGACCATCACAGAATCATTACAACTAAATGAACAATAACAGCCCTACTGCGTAATGGCCAAATACCTACAAATGCATCATAATACTTCAGTCACATAACAGAGCTTTCCTCGTCGATTCGCGGTTAATGACTAAAAGGCATAAATGTTCATAAAAACGGGAGCTACTTGTACCACTCGGTCCCGACGTTGAGATCACACGAGATGCTCCCGCCGATAGCGGGGATGCGCTGAATGTATTATGAATGTATCAACACTATAATCCCTGCATATAGTTTATAATATCCTAATCATACATCTGATACATAAGATACCCGCAAGGCCCCCAGGTAGGCAGGCATGTATTCAATGTCCAAATTAAATGACATCTTTTAACATCTATATCTTATATTAAAATACTGAATGAATCAATTGTGGATATGTCTGAAAAAACAACCGTATAAGAAAAAATATATATAAATATTAGAAAAGTATTGTAATTTGTATATGCACTCAAAGAGCGTCACTTAGCACAACTCCAATTCTTTAATTGACACTTCACAATCTGCACTTGTATTCCCGAATCTGTAGCACAGACGGCGGGCCTATCAAATGTCACAAAAACCACATAGTCTCAAACACTCGAAGACAAAAACTCTTAAATATCTATAAAATATGCTAGCTTTGACTGCCTTCAGTGATTTCACCTTTTGGTTACATTCAATGTGCCTTCTCATTAATCACCACTTTATCACTCTATATTTGTTGGTGTTTTATTAGAGTAAATACAACTATAATTTGTACGAAAATTCACTTCACAAATTCACTATTCGCAACTATGCACAGATGTGACCATAGTAATAAAATCACTGGGAGAATGGGGCAGGAATACACCACTATTTACAGACTTATTAATATACATACTTATGGTAAAAAACACTTAATGGATTCTACTTACAAAATAAGACATTGAGTTTACAATACTCGTAATCAAGTTTGTTACAGGAGTCTTCCCGAATTGTACGGTACTGTTAATTGACACAACTATTAAAAACATTCTTAATATGAAGGCATGAATGAACAGCATGGGGCGTGAAAAGTGCTCGGCCTGTTGTGCTCTTCATATTGTCCATCTTTGAAAAAATTAATATCTTTTTTGATAAACTTAAGGCGTCAACACTGCAGAATTCCATAGTGATTATTTTTTTATGAATTAAAACACTGTTGTTTCCACTTTTGACTGTCTTCGATATCTACTACTTACCCCCGAAAACATAAGATAAAAATGTTATTGTACAATACAATAAATAGTTTGTCGCACATGAGACCTTGTTTTTTCTAGTTTATAGTAAATATGAGGTTAGAGAATATAAAAGAATATGTTAGACATACAAAAATACTATTTAAACTGTTTTAATGAATATAAATCTGAGCCCTACTAATAAGATTTGGAAATTGTTCTCCTGATGATGTAGATGTAAAACCTTTGAAACAATTGCGAAAAAAAAAACTCAAAAGCATAATGTTTTAATTCATAAAAAAGTAATATCACGGTACACATTTCATAAAATCAAAAAGATATAATTATAGAATACATTTTTAATTTTCAAGAAAGTCTTATTTTGATTCTTAAAATAAAAAAGATTTTCCACAGCCGTCGTGGAACTTCCCTTAATGACTAATGTAAATTTGACTTCAAAAGAACAATATCCTTCGGTATGTTGTGTGTATAATAAGTATAACCATTTACCAAAAATATTCTACACTACATATATATTATTTTTAATTAAATTGGATTTAGAAACACCTTTGAAAAGCTCGTTTATTCATACTAGAAAATTAAATCAAATTTAACAATGACATTAATCAATAATCAAAAGAAATTTGGAAAAAATAACTAATTGTCATATAATAAAAAAAAATTTTAAACTTTAAAAGGGCAGTGTAGCACCAAATCAAATTAAATTATTCAAAATAATTTATAAAACCATCATGGTAATTCCAACCTTCAACTCTAACTTAGCTTTTATCTGAAGACTTTCTGGGTTGCTGTCAATGACTATAGAATTCTTTTTAGATTCTTCCATTATTTTAAGTTCTTAGACAGTGAAATCTTAACGAATGAAAGTTCTTCCATAAAAAAAAATAGATTCAATAATAGATTTTTTGCATACTTACCATTATTCCATACACAGGGCTATTATTCCAAAGAGCCTGCTAAGATATGCTCAAGTGAAAACAACTTCTATCGTGTTTCACAAATCGTCACCTGAGAGTAAGAAGGTTCCAACTGACAAAAGTAAAAAGCTGAGAAAAATGAAGTCAAAGTTTTGGTGGTTTCGGGTGCGTATCTTGGAATAAAATTTTATTCCAATTTCCAGAGATTCTTTTACCGAGAAACGTGAAAATTTTGTCTGGCAACAGTTGGAATAATAAAGTTCTAAGTTTAAATGAATCCTTCTTCAGTGAATCGTGTGTTTTGCGTGATCAGATGGAACTTGATTCTTTTCGTAACATCAAAATGACGATACTATTACATGTTTTTTTTAATTGTACGTATAGATAAGGTTAGTAAGAACCCTTTTCACGAAAAAAAGCCAAATGTGAAATTTTGTTAGTTGGAACCCTCTTACTCTCAGGTGACGAAATATCAAATTATCAATGCAGTCATCTGAAATTGATAATTTGTAAAGAAATATTTTGTGTAACACTTTAAAACATTGTTAAGCAGACTTTTAAATTGAATGATTTGATGAACTTACATCTGATAATGCCTTAGTAAGGCAAAACATGTCTTTCCAATAAAATATAATAAAACTTCTAGAAAACAGACATTTTCAGTCGTATTATTATACAACACTTGTGGTTAGAGTTCAAAGGAATACAGTAAAAGTCCGTTAATTCGAACAACGATAATTCGTAATTCAAAATTTTCATAATTTGCTCGGTCCAAAAATTGACGTTTCATAGAAAATTGTACTGTTAATTCGAAATATCGCGTATTTCGTAATTCGTAATGTTTTTATGTACAACTCTAATAATTCAAATGTGACATCACGTGAGAAAGAATCCGTTTCGAGCGCTTAAATACATTAGTGCAAGCGAGATATCTATATATTACGTATTTCTCTTGAAAATATCACGCGGTAAAAAAGTGCAAAGCGATAAAATAAGAACACTATGTAAAAAAGATATCTTCATTTCATATATATACTCAGCATCTTTCGTGTATCCATAATTTATTTTCTATAAATTAGCACTATTTCTTTCACAAAGTTTTCGGAGAAATTCCAAAGCTAGACAAAGCTTTCTTTTGTTGTTTTTGTTTTTGCTTCAGAATGAGTTGGTATACAAAAAGGAAGAAAATTAATAAACTTAAAGAATAAACCAAAACAAAAAACTATATAAACACGATCGCGAATGTCAAAAGCGTAATAAATCGAGTCGAAAACCGAATGATAACGATAGGACAAAAACGGCTAAAATTGAAAGATGTCGGCCGATCACCACGTGGGGCGTTGTCTGCTGACCAATCGCAACGTCGCTCGCTGACCAATCACGACCGAAATAATGTATCACCCCCGCGTATTTTGAATATTTTCGACGTGCATTGCGGAAAAAAAATGTACTAAAATATATCAGGACTGAAATAATTACACGTAAATGGCGGGAAAACGTAAAATCCGGGTTTCACTGTTTTAATTTTTATATAGTTTTTTTTTTATTCGTATGAGACGCCTGTCTTAATAGGATTCTTTTAACCAATAAAAAGTTGATTTTGATTTCAAACCGCCATTTGACCCACAAAAACGTCATTATGCTATTCAAAAACTTTTGTTATTATTATTATGAACACATGACCTTATAATTATTATGACAGAACGAAAAAATTCCCGCGATGTTCCAAGCCGCAGCAGTTGGCAAATTTTTTTTTTTTAGTGATCGCGTAATTCGTAATTCGAATTTTTTTGGGAAATCCCGTCCCTTGAATTTCGAATTATCGGACTTTTACTGTATTCCAAAAAAGATATTTACATCTACAAAAACAATTAAATAATTTAACAAAATTATAACATATCATCTCATCTAAGAACTTATTTCTTATGTCATGAAAGTAAATATTCAAAATCCATATGTTAATAATGCATATATAAACAATGTCATTCATTGACGTAAATCAAGCATTTACTAAATGAATGTATACCACATACAACACACCCAGTGATATAGTTCAAATCGAGAGCAACTTATGAAGCATCTATTAAAAATAGACGAGATTTTGTTACAATGTAAATATTTTTTATATATAAATATATATCAAAACTGTTGAACAAAACTAATTCAGTCTTGGTTGCTGAATTACTCTAACAGTGGTTTACATATCATTGGAAATAAGCGTATATAAAAAATTATCCCAACACGAGTGAGGCACACATTCTGCATGTGATATCAAATCATCAAGGAAATTACATGTGAAATGTAAAATAGAACCATAGGAGCAATAAATAATTAACATAATATGAATAAAGTATTTAATTCAACGTTACAGTGACCAATTGGAAGGTTTCGTTAGAGGACCCAGACATGGAATTACTTGAAACTTATTCATCTACTTTGGCAGAAATAATTATAGAAAGTAATTTGAGCAACCGACTCGTTGTTGTCTCATGCCAAATCACAGAATACCATTACATGGCACGTACAAACTTTGGACTGCACGGAGACAAAAACAAGCAAAATAAACGGTAAATATTCCGAATCAAAGATTTCACTGCCTACGCCATATTTCATTTTAAAATTTCACAGATTCTCTATTAGTCAGCAACACACGCGTATATACATCCTTCGTGAAATTTTAGTAAACTGTTACTATTTGCTATTGCCAACACGTGACTAACCCGTTTGTTCACACTTGGGTAGTCAGAGAACGGGCATCTTCTCAATTTATCACTTCTTACATAGTTTATATATATATCCCAATCAAATTCACACCAAGGCACGCAATCAAATAAAGTGGAGGTCTACATTCGCCACACCAACAGGGTCTCTGCTCTTAAGGGGCTTTTGTAAATATACGAGTCATCTTGGTGTTGAGAATGTAAACTTCTTTCACTTTAGTATACATACTATCACTTCTTACATACTTACGAATATAGATAACTTTTAAAATATATACCAACAATTACTAAACACATTCATGATGTCAAATCTCTCATCGTCTCAAATCAAATATGTATTCCAGAAAATAAATCGAGTCTCACTTCAAATATTTGGGTTAGACCCTCCTTATAAGTATACAAATATATAGGTAACTTATCACCAATTATCATGGGTAACTCTTCACTAACAAAGTGTGCGAACATACCGTCTTCTTGTTGCATGTATTTTATGAAACAAAAATAAATAATTGTCATAGTTGCATCAAAATTTTCCCGCAATGTTTTTTGTTATTGTAATGGATTGGATTTGATACGAGTATGTAAAGGTATAGAGTAAGCCAAAGGGTGCATGGCTTAGTATAGAACATACATCCAAGAACCATTCTGGACGGCAGGCTGCATCTGCCTGTAATTGGGCATCCAATAATAATAAGGATGCGGAACTGGAACTGGAACGGGGACGGGAACGGGGACGGGAACGGGAACAGGAGCGGGAACAGGAGCGGGAGCGGAAAAGACATTAGGGTATGCCCTATCCGCCATGTTGAATTGTCAGTTGTTCCTCTCGCTGTTGGTGTCGGAGAGCATGTGGAGAGCGTTGATGTACACACCCAGCAGGCCCGGATTCACTTCGTGGAACCTGAGCAGAAAGACCATTAACATAGTATACCAACTAACTAACCATCACGCCGTCTCACCAAGGAATGGACCGCCACACTGTTCTTTCCTGACACACTCCTCTCGCTCCCTCAAGATTCACACATCATGTAAAGCATGCAAGTGGATTTCTCCGACTCCTCACTTGGCCAACTTTTAATATTAAACTGATTTGAATGTGCTACGTTTTCCTCGGTCTTCTTCTATTTCTTATTGCTTTTACATTGTTTATATATACTTTATTTATCATTCTTTCCATGTGTCCAACCATCTTAATGACCCTTTCATTTCTTGTTCGTAACACCTTTCATTCGCACTGCATTCACTTCTTATACTTGCATTTGATACTATTAAATACCGTTATTCCAACTTTTACGGTGGGCATTATTTACTTTCCTATCACTAACCAACTAACCATCCGGCGTTTCTCCGGAGGGGTAGGCAGAGGATGAACCGCCATATCGTTCTGTACTGACATACCTCTCTAGCTTCCTCCACATTCATACATCGTAACATGCGTGCTTGTAGATTTGTCCGACTTCGAACGTGGCCGTCTTTCAGTATATGGTCATGCCATGCTTTCCTTTAAATTGATTTGTGAAGAAAATATATATATTGTAATATGGAATAATTGAAGACACCTAAATTATCTACGAGTGAATTGATATTTCATACTCATATAGAATTATTATTATTATTTTGTTAAATGCTCTTTACATCATTATGGTGAAGTGAGAGAAAAAAAGGAAATATGCATAGAACCATGTGAATACAAATATGCGATTTATATATATTTTTTTGCTTTTATCATAGGGGTATTTACGAATTCGCTGTAAGTGTATCCAATGTGGTCTATCTGCGTTTCAACTTTGTTTAGAAGACGAATCGCTTTCAATACGGGAGAACTTCGAAGCATCTCTGTGCGGCAATTTGGGGCATAAAATAAGATATGCTTTGCTATAGTTATCAACCAGTACCTCAAGTGTACAGTTTAGGTTAACAGAAATTACTTTTGAAGAAACTTACCTCATGCCTCGGAACTTAAGTCTGGCGATGACGGCCGGTTTTATACGGGGGTGGTTTTGGGGGCTGTGCAGGCCACGCCCCGTGATGAGGAAGAGTTTAATATCGGTGACCTTGGCCTTCTCGCGCAGCTGCTGGATGTGCTTGTCCAGGAACAAGTCCAGCACTTGACGGGCCTCCACCACGTACAGGTGGTGAAGGTCCAAAGTATAGTCATCCTGGGAAGTACTTGCCTGAAAAACAATTCAATTTAATTCATTTAATATATTTTTATTTTAACAAAAACAATTTATTGGGAAATGGGAAAAATAATTTATAAAAAAGTTATATTTATTTATATACCTATATCGATGCGTTTGTAGCAAATTGATTTGTAACCTAAATTTGATAATATTTCTTCTAAATTCGCCATTACTTTGTGTTGCAGATTCATTGAACAATGTTTTTTTTTTAACTTTGTACTCAACACCAATTTAATTTGAAAATTAAAAAACAAACATGTTTCGGACACAGAAGCCCTTCTTCGGTAATATAAACATTACAAATATTTTTTTAAAAATTCATGTATGTGGTCAGCTTTGACAGATATTACAGTAGAGTCTCGGTTATCCGACCTTCAGAGTTATCCGACCTACCGGGGCAATGCCCCTTTCCTTTACCCGACAGGCGACAGTCCTCAGTGCTTACGTAGCTCTTTCGCTGAGAGGACATGTTTGTGTTCATGTTTTAGTTCGTTACATTCAGTTATGTTACATGTACATATTTGAAAAGTTTTCGACGTGAAAATAAAATTAACACATTTTCAATGTCGTTTTTATCATTTTCCGTGTTATCTGACCTTTTCGCTTATCCGACCTTGCCGCGGCCGGTTTAGGTCGGATAATCGAGACTCTACTGTAAAATTAATTATTTCAGAACGTTTATGTTTTTTTTATAAAAAAATATTTTGAATAAATTTAAAGTTCTTATTGGGGTGCATTCGCAAACCTTATCACATGAAAAAGATCATTCATTTAATAAAGATAATGGTGTCGAAATTTTGCATGTTAATAAAAGAAATATAACTTTGAATAATCTCGAAATTTTAGAAATTAAAAAAAACAAATAAAAATAAAGAAAATATTATAAATAATCAAATAAATCTAACGTCAAGTCCAATAATTGATTTATTTCCTTTGTAAGATTAATACCTGGAGCGATAGAAGAACTTTTTATTGGGGTCCAGGTATTAATGTATTAAGCAGATCTTAAGGTTAGCAGCCATCATTTATTTTCCTCGTATCGTGATTGATCTTGCGTTTACTTATACATATACGAGGTCTGTTCAAAAAGTATCGCGAATTTTGAATTTCCGCTGGCTACGTATATTTGATTTTTGATTTTTTTGTAGCGTTATGTTGGTACTCATGTCCCTTACTTATGCTGACAAGGTCGGCCATTTTGAATGTTTAGTTAATTTTTGACAGCTGTTTTGCTTGGATGTGTTTTGGCTCGTCTTCGATTTTTGCCTATTCCAAAAAATGGATCAAAGAATCTGTATCAAATTTTGTGTGAAAAACAAAATAAAGTGCGCGGACGCATTTCGAATGTTGACTGTGGCATATGGTGAAGCTACCTTGGACCAAAGCAGCGTTTATCGGTGGTACAAAATGTTCTCAGAGGGCCGAGAAGATATGAACGACGAAGAGCGTGCCGGACGCCCGAGCACGTCAACAACAGACGAAAACATTGATAAAGTGAAGAAAATAGTATTAGCCAATCGTCGAATCACCGTCAGAGAAGTTGCTGAGGACCTAAACATATTGATTGGCTCGTGCCATTCGATTTTAACCAATGATTTGGGCATGAGTCGGGTCGCCGCGAAATTCGTGCCAAAATTGCTCAATTTCGACCAAAAACAGCATCGCGTTAACATTGCTCAGGAGATGTTGGACTCGGTCCGTGACGACCCAAATGTGCTCCAGAGGGTCATAACTGGTGACGAATCATGGGTTTATGGTTATGACGTGGAAACCAAAGCTCAATCATCCCAATGGAAGCTGCCGCATGAGCCAAGACCAAAAAAAGCGCGCCAAGTTCGGTCGAACGTGAAGGTTTTGCTCACAGTTTTCTTCGATTGCAGGGGCGTGGTGCATCATGAGTTCTTGCCACAGGGTAGTACGGTCAATAAGGAATATTACCTGCAAGTTATGCGCAATTTGCGCGAAGCAATCCGCCAGAAACGCCCGGATTTGTGGAAGAACAAAAACTGGCTTTTGCACCATGATAACGCCCCTGCTCACACATCGTTGCTTGTGCGCGAATATTTGGCCAAAAACAACACAGTAATGGTGCCGCAGCCACCGTATTCCCCAGACCTGGCCCCCTGTGACTTTTTCCTGTTTCCAAAACTGAAGAGGCCCATGAAAGGACGACGCTACGCCACGATTGAGGAGATAAAGACGGCATCGAAGGAGGAGCTGAACAAGATCACAAAAATGATTTTTTTAAGTGCTTCGAGGATTGGAAAAAACGTTGGCATAAATGTATTATATCCGAGGGGAATTACTTTGAAGGGGACAAAATAGATATTCATGAATAAATAAATACTTTTTGAAAAAATATAAAATTCGCGATACTTTTTGAACAGACCTCGTACATATTTATATTTAAGGAATAGATTTGATAAATGACCAGATGTGTACAATAGCTCGTCCCTTTAACAAAATAATATTACCATATTAAATGGTCAAAATAAATGTACTTCCTTACTTGTTTACTTACTTACTTATTTTATTCAAAATACTTGTTATAACAAAAGCATAAACATTCCGAAATAAATCATTTTAATGTCTGTCAAAACTGACCATATAATTTTGTCAATATTTTTTATTAAGATTTCGATTCTGACACATATTTTGGGATGGTATTATTCAGGAAAAAAATTATTGAGATTTTGATTTTACTATTATTATCAGACATATTTTATTTTAATAAAAAAAAAAGAATGTTTCAGATTTGGATTTTGAATTGGAATATGCAAATCTATCAGTAAGTGATGAAGAAGAAAGCAATGACTGCAGCAGTTAAACTGAGGAGACTTCCAATGAGTTTAAATAACTTAAAAGGCGAAACATATCATTCTCATAAAATATGTGTGGACGCGAACGAGGACGAAGTGAGGGCAGTCGATTATTACATGTGCAGGAAGCAACACGTACGAGGGTACCATGTGACCCGCCGGGCTATCACACTATTCTAAATTAATTCAATAAAAGCACCATTTAAAAAAAGCGAGTGTTTTAATCACCACAATCCCCGACTAACACAAAAAAGGTGCAACCTTTCCCCTCCCCCAACCAAGTGTTATTGTGAGTGATCATTACCTCCATGATCTCGCTGGCCGCCAGGCTGTTGGCGAAGTCGTGCTTGCGGGTGTGCAGAGCAGCCATGCGCGAGTAGTAAGCGGCCACCTGAGTCATGCCGCGACCATAATACTCCTTCGCTTTCCCCAAATACAAATTCCGGCATTCCAAGTGTTGATTGGCTTCATCCCTGCATTGAAGAAGTTTGTGTTAAAACATTACTTTGTAGAAAGAGTTTGAAAGAGAATAGATAGAAAGTCTAGCATGTATAATATAAAATCTAGTATGTAAAATTTCTAGTATGTAGAATGTCTAGTATGTAAAATTATAGTATGTATAAAGTCTAGTATGTAGGTCTGGTATGTAGAAAAAATCTGTGTGAGTGGAGACCCCAATAAATATTGCTTTTATGATCTCATGTGACTGGCAATCTGATGCTGGTTAGTGGTACTAAACATTTTGTTCCGCAAAAATATAAATGAAATTTGCTTCGACAGGTATTTGAATATTTTTCAAATATGGTTTGAGATTCCTAAAAAGACATGTGTATATTCTTCTTCTTCTTCTTCTTTCTCAGCCTATTCCCGTCCACTCCTGGACAAAGGCCTCCTCCATTCGCTTCCACGTCACTCTGTCATGTGCAGACTGCACCCAGGTTATTCCGACGTGTCTGTTCAGATCATCCTTCCACTTCTTGCACTTCTCCTTGCCGTCCACAGTCTCCAAGTCAGCAGTCTTCTTGTCCATTTTTCATCTGAGCTTCTGGCTACGTAACCTGCCCATTGCCATTTTAGAGCCGCCACCCGGTGGATGATGTCAGTGACCTTTGTTTTTTCTCTCACCCTATCGTTTCTGACTCTGTCTCTTAGGCTTATTCCTAACATGGCTCTTTGGGTCACTTGTAGTTTCTCGGCACATTGTTTGGACAATGTTACGGTTTCAAGACCATAAGTACCAACTGGCAGAACACAGGCTTCATAGACTTTTCTTTCAGGTTGATCGGTATTTTTCGGTTTTTAAAGATGTAATCCATGTTTCCGAAAGCTGCCCAGAGTCCAATTGTATTTTATGGTTTCAAAATATTAGTATAGTAGTGTTCAGTTTGGCTATACAGTCTGTTATCATATTTAGCTTCATCACAGCTAAATATGATAACAGACTGTATAGCCTAAGACAACGTCTTATCATCAGATACATAATTTATTTATTATTGTCGGTTGATTGAGAAGGTACAGAAAAAGTTATACTTTTGTACCTCAAAGAAAACGGTCATTACCCCTGGCTGTACCCAACTGATTTCTTGCTGGATATGCTGGACTGCCGATCATTGGAAATTAGACAAACTATCCATTTGGGTATTCATTTTTTTCAATTGATTCGTGGTCAAATACATAACTCGGATATTTTGAATGACTTGACTTTGTATGTCCCTGACAATTATCTGCGACAACTGCAACATAGATTGTTTTACCTGCCACTGTGTAGAACAAATCTACCTAAGGTAATGCCCGTTGGCAGGGCAATAATCCTTCTAAACCACATCTCTTCGGATGTGGATATATTTCATGATAGTGAGGCTACCCTCTAAAAAAGTATCTATCTCTGGTATATTAAATTGTTTTTTGCTTTTCTTGTTTTTCTAATTGTTACTACATTGTTTCTTATTACTTCTTTTTTTTTTAATTGTTCCTAAATTTATTAATTGTCATATATTTTTTCTTACTACATTTGTTTCTTTTAACTTATTTTTTTTTATCTTAAAATATTTTTAATTGTAATCATAAATTGGAAAATGTCTGTAATGTTAATGTTATTTTTTTTTTTAATAAATTGAATTGTTCATAAACATATGGTTTCACTATACATACAATCAGATCAATCTTATTTCGGGTCTCCAATTTCAGGCACATGAAACGCATGCGGGGTCTTGGCAGCTAACAATGCATCTTTATAAAATAATATTGTTTTAACGTTACGAGTTAACGTTGTGATGGTATTGAACCATCGTAGAGAGAGATGCGTGAATTCAGACGTAATACGAAAATAAATTCAAATGACTAGGAAATATAACACCTAACCATGTGGGGGTAGGTCTAGGCGGGGAGCAGGGGAGACGCGGGGAGGGGAGAGAGGGGAGAGAGGGGGGTTGAGCCGAGAGGGGTGTGGGCCAGGGAGAAAGGGAGCTCGGGGCAGTTGACTTGGGACCTGACGGGAAGCGGTCGCTTTGGTATTAAATTCAGTGGGTGTTTGTTGTTCTGATTATCAAGAACTTCATGTTATTTTGTATACAAGTATAGTGGTACGAGGGGTGCGGCATTTGCAGATTTAAAAATGCTATAGAATCAGTTTTCCTGAGCTGTTACGACTGAAAAGCTAAGTCTAGAATTAAGAATTTATATTTCAGGAAATTGGAACGTATGCGTTCGGCTTACTCCATGATTATACTATGCTTACGTTTATGTATTACATACATGTACCTAGATATATATATGTATATGATATCTTGATACCTTTCCTATACTGCACGTAATATAGTTCACTAACACGCGGGCCAACGCATCGCGCCCAAACAGGTATTCACTAACTCATCGAATACTGAAATCTTAGTTATGGACATGTAGCGTTCTAACAAAATTTGCCATCTTCTATATAAATAAATATATAAACTTCGACCCATGCAAATTATGCTACATAAATATGGTTGACTGCTGATGAATGAAGACAGTTAGAGAGGTTGGGAAGCTCACTTCAAGAGCCCGCGCCAAATACAGACTCCTATAGATAAGTAGGTGGAAGACCCTACTATCGCGTCTGCGGGAATTCTGTCGTGGGTGGGCTAACTTCGAAAACCCCCGATAGGGTGATGGCCAGGTTCATGGGTTTGAATCCCCAGGTCCACTGATTAAGGGTTGGGAGGTAGATCGTCTGGTCCCCAGACGATTCTGCTGTGGAGCAGTGGAGAAAAATCATCAGTCTGACGAAAAGACTGGTTCAACGCGATACTAACACTATTATATCCCAGTTATCCCCACAACTCCTTATATACTTAATATATTATATTTTGACACTGAATTGCTATATAATTGTACCTTTCAGGAAGCCGTTCTTTATTGCATCATTATTACACTACGTTCTGATTTAAATTACTGTACATCGTATTTGTTCCAAATTATTTGTGAATGTTTCTTCCAGGGCTGCCACATTTTTATGAGATAATATTTTGAATTTATATTTTGTAAACTTAGAGTTATTTTAGGTTGTTTGGTTTAGATGTTCCTAGGAGATATTGAGCGACATATAGTTTGATTACACGTGGGTTTGTCAGGATTGCTTAGAATATTCGGAAGGGTTAGGAACGATTAGCTTTAGAATGAAATTATCAGTATTCGCCAAATAAAAGGGCTTGGATTACATCGGTCATAACGAAGGGTCATACGGTATTATTTCTAGACGATCACGAAGGCCAACTCGCGTAGGGTAAAACACCTGTAAGCTCCGTACAGGTGGATGAAGAGGGAATGACTGGAGGAAGCTCCACCATTCGCGGAGGAAGGTTAGGATGGATTAATTCCCCACGGACTAGGACGAACCACCACATTTGGTCCCGTGACCAGGAGAGGACTGGAGAAGGAGATGAATCCTTCCACGCTAGGTGTTCCTCATGGATTGGGTGATTCCATCACATTTGGTGCCGTGACCAGGATGGATTAATTCCTCACGTGTGTAGATCAATTCACCACATTTGGTGCCGTGACCAGGAGTAGACATCACGGAGATCGTGGATAGGACGTTTCATCACATTTGGTGCCGTGACCAGGATTTTGGTTTAAAGCATTACTTGATAATTTCATTATTATGCATATTTATTTAATTAGTTTAAAAATTTAAATTGTTTTAAAAAATTATTCATCGCTAGATATTTATGCCAACCCTAGTTAGGATTCGTAAGTGCAGCAGGCGGGTTTTCTAGGAAGGTATTCTAGGATGCTCTATGCAGGGGTCGCGTATCGTTTCGAATAATTATCGGCGTGGTTTTTAGTTTATGATTTGAATATTTAAAGAGAACTCAGAACATATTATAGAAAGTTTAGTATTGAAACGCAACTTTAGTTCACTTTTCGGTAGGTTTAATAGGAATAAATATATTATTATCATAATTTTGTTATTGTAGAAGAATATTTCGAGAATTTAGAAAAGGGTGAATGTAAATATTATTATTCATAAGTAACACTATTATATTATTGTCAGCTTGAAATTATATTTGAGACCAATTAGAGTAATCTTTAAATTATATTAAATTATTGACAGGTTAATCGTATATTTTAGATCGACTAAGGTCACCATTAAAATATTCATTGTGTTATAGACTCATGTATATTCTAATCAAACATTTGAGAGTACGCTAAATAAATAAATAAATATTGTGATTATGTTCCGAATTAGCATATTTGTAAAATAAACTTTTAAGGGCCCCGCTATTATTAGTATGCTTAGAGTAGAATATAGTATTTAAGTTAGTTAAGAGGTATGATCGTGACGAGATTGAATTCATGCTTAAAATATTGGGAATTAGTAATATCGAGAGATATGTTTATTTCGTAAATGTAGTGTGTAAAAAGGTTTGGTACCACCTACGTTTTTTCTCATTCTTCTAAAAACTGCAGCGAGAGATCTTAAATGGCAAACATGTGTCTCGAGTCAATAACGCTCTTCTTGGTCTGTATTTTTCCATAATCCTGGATAGGTACACGTTAATTTCTTTCACACCAAAATAACCATAAATTAGTTCGAGTCAAGTGTTTACATCAGGATATTTCTAGGGATCGCGGTCGGTTAGGTCGCTGTAGCAATTTTGCTTGTTAGGGGGATGTAAATAATATTATCTATAACGAAAGTGATAAATAAATGGGTCGTTTCTAAAATATTTAATCATTTATTGGCCATGTATAATAATACGTACTTGGATTTCGACTGTCCCAGTAAAGGAAGGACATAGCTCGGTAATTTTAGTTAAATATATAATTATAATAGTTTATGAATACGGAATAGGATAGGATATATATTTTATAATGGCTAGTTTACAAAATTTATATTTAATGTCTTTATGTTCTACGTATGAGCAATAGGTCATCGATAATAATTTTAAGTTATGTACATTGCGAAGTTGAAATACAGACGTGCTAATTATATAAAATAGAATTGCGAGTAATGATTAAATCAGTAATAATAAGAGTTTAGGTTACTTCCATCGTAAATTAAAATACAGATGTGTCAATTATGCGAAATAAATATTATTGATTTGGGAGATGCCTATTGGTGGCGATGAGGTTCGCAACCCATCATTCCGCGTCTCCCGCGGAGTGAAAAGAGAAGGATTGAGTGCCGCATCGGTTAGAGTGTGACGGTCCACCCTTTATGCCTGCCCTTTCGGGGAGACGGCGTGAAGGTTAGTTAGTTAGATGATCATTATTAATTGCAGCAAGTTAGAATTTAGGTGAATATCTACGAAGCGGAAAATAAAATATTGTATTTTAAATGAATCGAATTGCAGTCGTATATGAGGCGTTGCGGTCTGAGATATCCTAGAGATAACGAGGAGACCACTTAAAGATATCGTTAAATTTTGTGAATTTTTAAGTGTCGACAATTTTTAGCCGTTAAATAATTTCGGATGGAACAAAAAAAAAAGTTCTTAAGTTTCTAGGCTATGTGTCGGGCTTAAATCTTAAGGAGATAGAGTTATTTATGGCGGATGTTGGGACTTGTTAAAATAATGAAGCGGAGGATGAAATTCTGAACGGTTTGTTAATAGGTGATAATTTTTCAATAGTGTCAAGTTGGTATTCTGTAGGCTGGCATTTCATGGAATTCTCCCTATGGATCAAGTATCTCGCCAAGCTGGTGTTGTTTTAGGTCGCCATGGGTTGGGTTCACGATAACAAATACTAGGAAATGAACGGCGATGTGACATGCATTTGTGAAATTATTACAGGTTCGAGGACGATGCTTAAATTGTACGAAAAAAAATTAAGATACTTTATGATACTTTAGAATAATATTTAACAAAATGGAGCGGCATACCCATAGGTTAGTTCGTATATTGCGAAATACATAAATACAAATACATGTTATTTCAAAAGGAATATAGGATAGTGCTTATAATTGTCGAATAAACAATTACGGAGATCAACCGAAGTAGTATAATATGTTAGCATTTAAAGATGATTTCGTTTAAATCTGAATTTATCGTTTAACTGTATATTTTCATAAAGTATTGTAATTTAATTGTAGTTTTAACATAAGTCTAAGACTAGGTGTGAAAATCCGGATGAGTAGGTATTATAATACATAAACATAAAATAGGAATTGACAAGTATATGAGTAAGATAATTATAAGAAAACAAATAAAAATATCGATAAAAGGCTATGATGTTTAGGTATAGGTATTTCAGGTTTCAATTGCAGCCGGTTATAGGTCACTTACATATATCCCAACATAATTAGGTGTATCAAAAAAAAAAAAAAATCGGAATTTATAAAATTAATAAATACTTCCGCAGTCATCAAAAATTAAGGCCAAATATCATCGATATATATATAATAGATTTCTTCCGAAATTCAGTAAATTATTAGATTACTTAACAACAGATAGTCGCAACATTCTACAGGTATGTTTTGCGAAGCTTCTACGTTCATACTTCGTGGAGCGGACGCTCGTCGATAGCTCCGACTTCTAATGGAACTCCTTTTGGTTTTAATGATTTGATCGTGTCACGTTTTTTTCCGACCTTCTCGACTTTCCCTAATTAACACTGTGCGTGTATATATCTTCAAAGAATTAATTTACGTTATTTATTTATTCTTAGGAGCTCGATGTTATTCTTTTAGGGAGCGTTCAATCGATCGAGATGTGTTACCAAATTACAAAAAATGTTTAAAGCAGCAGAACTAATTATCAATCGTAGTGATGAGAAAATTCTTAGGGGGGTACGTTTAGAACCATAATGGTAGATTGAAATTAGAATAAGAACTATTTTAAATTGTCAATTTTATAATTCGAATTTCCGTTGCACAATTAGGAAATGAAAGGAGGATGTGACAACAGTAGCTCACTGGTGATTAAGTTTCTTTAATATTCGAGTTACATATTATTTTAATGAACAACTATCAAGTATCTGGAAAACGTGCAGGACCGAGTAATCAGATGCGTTATTCGTCATTCATTGTTATTATTATTTTTTTTTATCTAGGTAATAGGGTCACTAAATAAAGATAGGTACAACGGCAATAGTGATTATGATTATTATAAGGAATAGATTATAAGTTATTTTATTTATGATAAGTTATATTTTAAGTGCGTCGTTTGTAAAATCAATTACCACAAGGGTTCACTAGGAAAAGGCTGACTGGTCAATGCAGTCTTTAGAAGTTTAGATTATAGTTATTATAGCATAAGTTTAGTCGTAAGTAGCTGTAAATAGGTAATGATTGCGTTGAAATTCGACCTTAATCTAGGTAGTAAATTGATTTTGAAAAAAAATAAAAATAAATAAAAAAATAAAAATAAGTAAATAAATAACGGTGTGTGAGTACATGTGCACGTGAGAGTAAAAATATGTAACGAAATATGTGCTTTGGATTTGAGGGGCTGGAGTTTTAGGGGGGAGATGAGGAAAGTTGTATTTGATTTGATTTTGTGGAGCGGAAGAATTTCTTTTGTAGGGACATGGCGATATAATTTTAGTTATAATATTGTGTTCAAAATTTACCAGATTAGATTCCAATTGGAAACAATAAAAATGAAATGAAGTAAATGTGTATTAGTTGTGATTTCACCAATACGAGGTTGATAAAGTCTTCGGATCCTAGGGGGGAGGTTTATTGATAAAAGCGTTGTCGCTTTATATATTTTGCAGTGACTTAGGATAATAAAAGGAGCGAAACGAAGGAAAATATTTTACTCGTCAGATTCTTGCTAGAATCTAGGGAAAAGAAATGGCGGCAAAATTATTAGTTCGAATTGAAGGTGTTGGCATATCAAGGCGTAGGTACGCTAGTGGTTAGGACAGCAGAATAATGTACTGTCAAAGGACAATTATCATAGGTTAAATAACATAATAAGATAACTTACTAAGGAAATTGACAAGCGTAGAACGAATCACCAGGAATTGAGGAAGCAACGGAAAACTTTCTGCCGAGTTTTCCTGGTTTCCTCTAGGGGGGAACTGTGATGGTATTGAACCATCGTAGAGAGAGATGCGTGAATTCAGACGTAATACGAAAATAAATTCAAATGACTAGGAAATATAACACCTAACCATGTGGGGGTAGGTCTAGGCGGGGAGCAGGGGAGACGCGGGGAGGGGAGAGAGGGGGGAGAGGGGGGTTGAGCCGAGAGGGATGCAGGGGAGAGGTAGTTCGGGGCAGTTGACTTGGGACCTGACGGGAAGCGGTCGCTTTGGTATTAAATTCAGTGGGTGTTTGTTGTTCTGATTATCAAGAACTTCATGTTATTTTGTATACAAGTATAGTGGTACGAGGGGTGCGGCATTTGCAGATTTAAAAATACTATAGAATCAGTTTTCCTGAGCTGTTACGACTGAAAAGCTAAGTCTAGAATTAAGAATTTATATTTCAGGGAATTGGAACGTATGCGTTCGGCTTACTCCATGATTATACTATGCTTACGTTTATGTATTACATACATGCACCTAGATATATATATGTATATGATATATTGATACCTTTCCTATACTGCACGTAATATAGTTCAATAACACTCGGGCCAACGCATCGCGCCCGAACCAGGTATTCACTAACTCATCGAATACTGAAATCTTAGTTATGGACATGTAGCGTTCTAACAAAATTTGCCATCTTCTATATAAATAAACATATAAACTTCGACCCATGCAAATTATGCTACATAAATATGGTTGACTGCTGATGAATGAAGACAGTTAGGAGGGGTTGGG
>JAHDVF020000623.1:0-36341 GCA_022606425.2 Lepidostoma basale | reverse complement strand
ACCTTTAAAATTTGATAAATTTTCTTCATGCCATGTTTTCCTCAGTCTGCCTCGGTCTTGATTAATTTAGCATCTAAAAGAAGGTTTAAATGATTGCAATCTTTGACTTAAATAATAGATCTAAGGATGTTGTGGAGACGACAGAAAACAAATGTGGGTCAATCCTAAACACTAATGAATATTCTGACCTTTGATGTATATGGTAGAGGAGAAAGGATATCATATTATACGAGTATATTACAATGTCGACCCTAACTGGTCTTCCATTCCCTGACAAAAATCTTTCCTCGCCCTCTTCAGAGGAGCACCCCGAGCCCCACATCTAGCCGCCGCATTAAGCAACTACCAAATCATATTTACAACAATGTTTCCTACAGAATTAAGAGGAATAGCCATTAGAGCTCTGTAAGCCAGAAGATCCAAGTCCAAGGATGAATCCATAAGGCAAAGTATTTTAAATATATTTTTTATTTCAATATAAAACACATATTATATCATACTCCATTGAAAATTAAAGTAGACTATAGATAAATACAGCATCTAAAATATGGTTTAAATGATGGCAATCTATGACTTAAATAATAGATCTAGGGATGTTGTGGAGATGGCAGAAAACAAAAGTGATCGCTCCTAAACACTTGTGAGAATACCGTTCTTTGATGTACTCATATATGACAGATGAGAGAAAGTTTCTCTTAATAGATAGTGCACGCCTTGGGCAGCTGACATGACACAAAAATAAGATGAAGACAGTGACTGATTTGATGAAAATCGCCACGATTTAGATACTAAACTACTTAATTTTGTCGTCATAAATATCTTATTTATGTTATGTTAAGCATCAATTTGTATTTGCATTTGCAAATTTTAAGCAATAATTCTTTTCTCAAGTACATAAAAGTAATAAAATTTAAATTTATGTTATGCATACATAATGATAGCAGACTGCGGAGTTGTATGGCTACACCTGTCATAACAGAATATTAGTCATAGTTTTGAAGTCTTCCAAAAATGTTATCTTTATAAATTTAGAATTATTTCATCTTCTTCTTTTTCTACTTTTAGACCCATGGTTTGCTCTTATGTTAGTCTAGCCTCTCTTGGGATATTGAATCACAGCAATTCCAAAGTGTTATCTTATATTAATATTACAACAACAACAACAACAAACCATCACGCCATTTCCCCGCAGGGGTAGGCAGAGAGAATGGACCGCCACACTACTCTATCCTGACATACCTCTCTAGATTCCTCCACATTCATACATCGAGTCATACACGCACGTCGATTCTTCCGGCTTCTGACATGACCAACCTTTAATATTTGGTTCATTTGGTCATGCCATGTTTTCCTCGGTCTACCTCGACTCCTTACTCCACTTACATCGTTAACGTATACTTTTTTAAACCATTCTTTCTTCACCCATGCGCTCCATATGTCCGAACCAACACAGCGATCCTTTCATAATTTTGTTCATAATACCTTCTTTCGCTCTACATTCCTTCCTAATATCAGCATTTGAGATTCTGTCGTACATCGTTCTACCACACATACGTTTTAGGGACCTCATCTCTACCGCATTTATTCTGCTCTCATCTTTCTTCTGCCAGTTCCATGCTTCGCTTCCATACATAAGGGTTGGGACCAGGACTCCATTGTGAGCGGCCATTCATGTAGATTAATATAGATTATTATTATACATTAATGTAGATTATTATTTTTAATTGTTTATACGTTTTTATAATAACATGTGTTTATGTACATCTATACTATTTCAAGTTAATAAATAAATAAAATAAAAATAAAATTCCTCCATCTTTTTGGTGGTTTTCCGGAGGGACGGTAGCCTACAGGAATCTGATGCTTCAAAACATGAGGGATTCTGGAGTGATCCATCCTCTGTACGTACGCATGCCAGTGTCTTCTGCGTTGTCTGCCCTATCTGACAATATTTCATATCTTGTAGATTTCGCGAATAGTCGTGTTCCTTAATCTCAAAGAATCTTGCCTGCTATTATATTCAGCGTCCGCATTTCTGCCACCTGCACAATAGCCTCGTGTGGTATCCGTTCTGGTCTCAATGCCATATGTCGTCAATAAAGGGCTTAGGCAGGTTTTGTATGCCTCATTATTCGAATTACTTTTTCTTAAAAATCTTTTCCCTATAAATGATCACTTTTAATTAACAATAGTGAAAGAACACACAATGCAGTTCTGGTCCCAACCCTTATGTATGGAAGCGAAGCATGGAACTGGCAGAAGAAAGATGAGAGCAGAATAAATGCGGTAGAGATGAGGTCCCTAAAACGTATGTGTGGTAGAACGACGTACGACAGAATCTCAAATGCTAATATTAGGAAGGAATGTAGAGCAAAATAAGGTATTATGAACAAAATTATGAAAGGATCGCTGCGTTGGTTCGAACATATGGAGCGCATGGGTGAAGAAAGAATGGTTAAAAAATTATACGTCAACGATGTAAGTGGAGTAAGGAGTCGAGGTAGACCGAGGAAAACATGGCATGACCAAATAAATCAATTATTAAAGGTTGGTCATGTCAGAAGCCGGAAGAATCGACGTGCGTGTATGACTCGATGTACGAATGTGGAGGAAGCTATAGAGGTATGTCAGGATAGAGTAGTGTGGCGGTCCATTCTCTCTGCCTACCCCTGCGGGGAAAGGGCGTGTTGGTTTTGTGAAAGAACACAACAAAGGGCCTAACTGTTTTCTTGAAACCGTTTACGAATACCAGGTGTTTATCTTGGGCCTGGCTCCAGAGAATTTGTCAATGGAGTCATCATTTTAAAGATTTGTAGTGTTTTATTTTTAATATAAAGTGATCACAGAGAAACTTTATTTTGCAGTGTTTATTTAAAATGTATTAAAATTTAGAAACTCATTTGGCTCGAAATGACAGGATTTACATTATCAAGCCTTTTTTTCTTTGGCCATTTCTTCACTACAGGATTTTCCATTCCCCTCTTCCGGCAATTGGAATATTCCTTTCTTTTTATTCCACTCCTTTCCTTCTTCAAATTCTGGGTGCTCACTTCCTAGTTCCTTGTCTAGCAACGTGACCTGCCCATTGCAATTTCAGTTTATATTAAGGTCTATATTATTAACAGGAAATGTTTCTTTACAACAAAACAACTTATTCCCGCCAGTTCCTGGACGAAGGCCTCTTTCATTTGCTTCTACGTCACTCGGTATTTTTGTTCATTTTTCGTCCGCGTTTCTGGCTACGTGACCAGCACATTGCCATTTTAGAGTCGCTACCCGTTTGATGTCAGTGACCTTTATTTTTTCTAGTACTGTATCGTTTCTGACTCTAAGGCTCATTCTTAACATGGCTTTTATCACTTTGTTTTTCGTCACATTGTTACAGTTTTGAGGTCATAGGTGGCAACTGGCAGCACACAGAGGATGCCTTAGCAAGGCAAAACTATACAAATATATATCTAATTTATTATATTACAGATTTAGTGTAGTCACTTATGAGATCACCTTTATAATACATTTTACATTTAAAATCAAATCAGTTTACTTTCTCAAAAGATATTAAATCAAAATTAAGGATTAAGGCATCTATTGAGAACAGGTTAAATATAATATACTATGCATTATAATACCAGGAAGGCACGAGAGATGGTTAAACTTTAGGAGGAAAGATACTCTCTAAATTTGTCTTCTGAACGTACTTTCACTTATATGAAAGGCATCGATTACCGAGGTAATTATGTTTAGCAGACTGATTGCTCTTCCCACCGGCATTAAGCGAGGCAAATTGGTTAAATACGTAAATACTAACTTTATTAAAAAAAAATTAAATACCGGACACAGAAGCCCTTCATCAGTGTTTTGTTAGTGTTGTAGTATGTACAAAATAAATATACTTAGGAAATTGAAAATAACTTTGTTTAATCCACTAAATATTAAAAATATATTAAAAAACACGCCATGTTTCGGAGGATATTTCCATATTCAGGTGTGAAAATATAATGAAAGCTAATCAATGAAAGTCTAATATAAAAAACGCATTTAAAATTCGATAAAATAATTTGAATTTTAAAACAAACATGGCGTGTTTTTTAATATTTAATGGATGAAACAAAGTTTATTTCAATTTATAAATATATTACTATGGGATTCCACAGTATTAATGCCTTAACGTTCAATAAAAAATAAATATTTAACAATTTTTTTCTTAAATGTGGTCCGTTTTGACATATTTAAAAAAATATTTTAATATTTATTTTGTACATTCAAAAACTAAAAAAAACACCGATGAAGGGCTTCTGTCTCCGAAACAAGTTTGTATTATACATTAATTGACGACCTTCGTGGCCGAGTGGTAAGTGCACTGACTGCCACCTCGAAGGTTCCGGCTTCGATTTCCGGCGAGGGCAGTGTGATTTTCACACTGTCTTTGGTCTGGTGTAGAATTCACGAGACAATAAAATGGCGATTGATTATTTACCTATTACATGTCACGAGAAACACTATGATAGCTATAATACCCTTTACATCGATTTGGCTCATGCTATCTCAATGTAAAGAGCGATTCAACAAAATAATAATAATATATAATAATAATTATGATTTTTTTTTATAAAGTTCGTTTTGTTTACAAAGTTATAAACATTGTTCAATTAATCCGTGAAACAGCGTTATAGCGAATATAATAGAAGAAACGTTAAATATAATTGAAAAAATCTGATCTTAGTATCAATACGTGGTATGTATGTACATTGTATATACGAGTATATTGCAATCAAGGTACCTTTATAGGTTTTTGTTATTGTTATGATGCAGATGGAAGATAAATGAGAATACAATAATGACATTCGGTTTTGGGCACAATGCTGTTTAGTAATTTGTAACCAAAAAACGAAGTCTTCGCCTTGAAATTGTTTTAAATAAGGTCGTTAAATCCCAGAAGCTGACCATTACTTCGTATTGTGGTTGCGTTGTAACACAATCGACTAAAACTCCAACACACGAGTTGTTATTTTCAATCATGTTTTTAATTTGCTGTACACATGTACGATTTGATTTAAGATCACTCTGCCGCGTTGAATGTTTTTGGTTTTGTGCGAGCTGTGTCTAAGACGGATGAAGTTAATGGGCTTTTTGTCGACGTAACGAATTTTTAAAGACAGTTTTTGTGTACTGATGGGACTTGAGAGTTGAGCAGTGATTTTTCATGTTTTTTCTTCTTTGTTTTTGTATATTGTATGTTACATAAATATTTTTTTTCGTTTACATACATAATGACCTATTCCGTTAATGGTTTAAGTCACATTTGTATAACTTATGAACGCTTAGTAACAAAACAATAGAAGAATTAAACCCAGAAAACTTACGGGAGGCTCAAAATAGTAACCTTTTATTCTTGGGCGAATACTTAAATCATGGAGACAAAACCTTTTTTGGACCACCTATTCCATAACCCAAAATAATGTCCAAAGCCCCTTCTCCCACAATTGTCATGGACCTCCTCGTTGTGATGATGTGGTGCGGGTCGATGACGGTTTAGCCTCTCTCGGGATAATTAGAGGTGGAATTATATATTTTCACTGATAAGACTTTGTGATTTTCTCCTCGTCTCGTATATTTAAAGTTTACTGTTTAGCTTTCTGGAATGATCTCAGATCTGGGAGGGCTATATAAAGGCAACGGGTTAATAGGGACGCTATCCTTGAAAAGAGTGTGGTAAACAAAATGCCTATGGCCTAATCCCAAAGGAATTCGTATGTTAGAAAAATGCGTAGTTTAAAGTATCAAAGAAAAGCATTGTTCTCGATATTACGCTGGAGCTTGGTACTCGATATTGGTCTTCAATGCTACACGGAATTGCAAGTTATAAATCCGAGCTCTAGATAACGAATAACCTTATTCAAGGATATCCACACTTTGCTCAAAAAACTCCTCTGCAATTGGTAGATAAGTTGAGCCAAAGCATTGGCCCAGCACAAATAAGGATCGAGCCTTGGCAATAGTCGGCTCATCAGCTTGGAAAAATCTCCCTTCATAACTAAGATGCATAAATTATCCGACAGATTTCAGATCTAAGCTGAAAAGCCATATTTTTCATATTTCATAACCAAAGCAAAGTCCAATATGCATATTTCTTCTTCTTTTTCTTTTTCTGTTTGTAGATCTTGCGATCTGTTTATGCAGGATATCAACTTTCTTCCTGTGACGAAGACGACCAGCCTTCTCTCCATCTCTTTGGTGGTCGTCCTGGTGGTCGACGGCCCTCTGGAGTTTCGTGCATCACGATATTACTACGTGGTCCCTCCAGAATCTTCTCTGCCTACTCCATCTCATTTTGTCTTCAATTTTGCAGGATTTGCGAATTTCTCCATTGTGTATTCTATCTCTAAGGGTTCTCCCCACAATAGGTCGCAATGTTCTCATTTCTGCTACTCTTAAGAGATGTTTGGTTCTGACAGTGTCTGCTCTTGCTTCGATTCCGTATGTCATTATGGGCCTATGCATGTTTTATAAATTCTAACTTTGCTTTCCATTAGCATTTGCTTATTGTTCCAGACAGTGTTCTTTAGACATCCGGAGATAGCTGCAGCTTTACGAGTCAGCATAGAACTGGCAGTATTAACTGAAGAACGTATGAGAATAATAGAGGAAATTGCGTCAAACTGATCCTAGGATTAAAAGGAGAGAGAGAGAGAGAGAGAGAGAGAGAGAGAGAGAGAGAGAGAGAGAGAGAGAGAGAGAGAGAGAGAGAGAGAGAGAGAGAGAGAGAGAGAGAGAGAGATATGAATACTGCATCTAATATTCGCGATGCGATCTAATATGTGCCCTTGAGATGATTACATCACAAAAAACGGCGCTAGAAAAATTTGCACATCAATATTATTATTACAAATTTTACGAGTCAGCATAGAACTGGCAGGAAGAACGGAAGAGAAGAATAGAGGAAATTGCGGCAAACCGATCCCAGGATTAAAACCAGAGAGGGAGAGAGAGAGAGAGAGAGAGAGAGAGAGAGAGAGAGAGAGAGAGAGAGAGAGAGAGAGAGAGAGAGAGAGAGAGAGATATGAATACTGCATCTAATATTCGCGATGCGATCTAATATGTGCCCTTGAGATGATTACATCACAAAAAACGGCGCTAGAAAAATTTGCACATCAATATTATTATTACAAATTTTACGGTTCGGAAACCATTGTGACGCATCACGACACACCACGTCACGTTCAAATACTTATGCCATAATACGAGTACTTATAATTTTTGTTAGTTATGTGCCCGTTACGAATGTTTTAAAGTCTTTACAGTTATTTCAGTTTTAATATAGTTTACATAACTATGATTATAAAGAAAATAATAAGATTTATTGAAGAGTTTTTTAGCGAACCAAATTCTATCTGGCATTTCGCAAAAACGCAATAGTCTTGAATTTAGGTGGACCCAATTCTTTGGCATCGGTCGCTTTCCTGCATTGCATTCACGTAATATTTTGAAAGCAAATCTATTTATTGGACAATTTGAACCACTACTCGCAATTTCGTATTAGGAGCAACTTCGTACATTATGGAGAAGTGATTATATGTACAAAACTTTGTAACTTACCATCATACCGATTTCCCGAAGGTGTAAGCAGAAATAGTAGACCGCCACATTGCCATTTCCTTACATTTCCCTCGATTCATTAACCTTCATAGATCGTGTCATGCACGCTATCTATTTCTCGACTTCTCGCGTGGCCGACATTTAATATGCGATTGATTTGATCGTGCCACGTTTTCCTCTATTTTTTATTCCATTTACATCGTTTACATACACATTGTTTCTTCATTTATTCTTTCATGTGTCCAAACCAACACAATGACCCTTTCATTATATTGTTCTAAATAAACGTTCATCACTAAGATTAATTAGACATATTGGACGAATGGATGAAAGGAGAATGGCTAAAAATATAAATACAAGTAGTGTGTATACTATACTCCGGCCGTTTTAAACTGAGTCTTGGGGCCATAAATGTCAATAGAGAAAGGGATGGGAAGCGACCGTTATCGATTTTTTCGTCGATCGATATACGATACGATCGACTATAATGATTTTATATGATCTGTACGTTATGATATGTATGATGGGTCACTAATGATTGGTATTTACCAATTGCAGTGCGTGTTTTTTTTGTTGTTGCTATAAATGTGTTTACAGCAATTAAATAAATACATTCGTGTGTCACCACTTTATGATAGTTGGTTCATTTTATGATAGTGGAGAGTATCCGTCCGTGAGAACAATTACCTGATTTTAAATGCGGAAAAAATTCGATGAGAACACTCATGAAGGAGATTTGGTTTAAGTATAAGAAAAATGCCGAAGGACGTAAATATTTAATGGAAAAAACAGATGTTGTTTGTGCCAGAATGGACATTTTAAGGAAATTGCATTTACTTAGAAGAACAAACGATCAGCGGCCGCGTTTCTATCTGGATGAAACATGGATTAATCAAAACCATTCAGGAAAGCGTATGTGGCTTGGAAGCAACGATGAAGGTGGTTTCAAGAATCAGCCTGTAGGAAAAGGTCAACGATTGATAATTTGCCATGCGGGTTCCACAAGGACTGGCTTTGTTCCAGAAGCGAAGCTAATATTTAAAGCGGTAAAATCGAAGGATGCTGATTATCACACAGAAATGGATGGCGACACATATATGGCATGGTTTTCCGCATTCCTAAATGTACTTGAACAGCCCTCAGTTAAAATCGTCGATAACGCAAGCTATCATTCAATGCAGTTGGAAAAGATACCCACAAGAAACACAAAGAAAGCCGAGATTCAGGAATGGTTAACAAATAAAAACATTCTATATTCCAGCAGAAAAATTAAAGAAGAGTTAATAAGAAAAATAAAAGCCAGTAACCCGCAGAAGGTCCACACTTTAGACAATCTGGCAAATGAACGAGGCCACGAAGTAATACGGCTGCCTCCATATCACTGTCAATATAACCCAATAGAATTATTTTGGGCACAAGTAAAGGGAGAGTTGCAAATAATAATAATACATTCAAGATAGATGTTGAAAATCACCTCCACCGAGCCATCGATAATGTCACACAAGAAGACTGGTCCAAATGTGTGAGACATGCCGAGGAACTTCAAAACAGTGACCTACAGAAAGCTAGCTCAGAAAGCGAGATCACGCGCCGCTTATAAAAATTTGGCAGAAGACACTGATGAAGAAGACTCCGATGAGGATTGATACGTTTTTTTGGAATATAAACGGCTCTTTTAAGGGCCACAATATGATCTACTTTGTTTCTTCTACTTAACTTTCTTTCTGGGTTTATAGACATACGGTATACAAATTTTAAAATTAAACTATTTTTCTGTTTTTACTGGTATTTAATTTAGTATCTGGTAGTCACTAATTTTATACTTATTTAAACGCACATAAAACCCATAAATAAAGTTTAATATCAAAACTTTGTTAACTCGTTAAAGTTTATGAACAAGATACGATAATAAACGTTACTTATCGATATATTTATTTTATTGTTACGCCCAACCCTAAACCGCTCCATAAGGCCCGTAAGTGCAAGCGAGATAGACATAGGGAAATGATTTATGGCCCCAAGACTCAGTTCATTCCGATTTTACTATAGAGCCGTTTAGAATTGAGTCTTGGGGCCATAAATCATTTCCCTATGTCTATCTCGCTTGCACTTACGGGCCTTATGGAGCGGTTTAGGGATGGGCGTAACAATAAAATAAATATATCGATAAGTAACGTTTATTATCATATCTTGTTCATAAACTTTAACGAGTTAACAAAGTTTTGATATTAAACTTTATTTACTGGTTTTATGTGCGTTTAAATTCGTATGAAATTTGTAACTACAAGATACTAAATTAAATACCAGTATAAACCGAAAAATTGTTAAATTTTAAAAATTGTGTACCGTATGTCTATAAACACAGAAAGAAAGTTAAGTATAAGAAACAAAGTAGATCATATTGTGGCCCTCAAAAGTCCACTGTCGCTCTACTCACACCACAAATAAACGCGGCCATTTGACGTGGTTTGTTGAAGTTAAGAGAAACCATTTTATTCGGATCACTTTTCAATTCATTGACAAACAGGAATACGTTGTGAATCACTGTTCGAGTTTGAGGGCTAATATCGCCATGTAATTTCTTCAAATCAACGTTAGAAAATAAACTATCCATAGTGCGCAACGAGTGGTGACACACGAATATATGTATTTAATTGCTGTAAACACATCTACAGCAAAAAACACGCACTGCAATTGCATTTGGTAAAGACCAATCATTAGTGCCTCATCGTACATATCATAACGTACAGATCATTATAAAATCATTATAGTCGATTGTATCGTATATCGATCGATGAAAAAACGGTCCCGGCGCGCTTCCCATCCTTATCTCTATTGACATTTATGGCCACAAGACTCAATTCTAAACGGCTCTAGTATAGTAATATGTATAAATGTTGACGATCAGAAAAAAGTATGTCGGGATATGACAGTAAGGGTATCCAATTTTTTGTCAATCTCTGCGGAGAAACAATATTTTATATCATCTAATGACAATCATGTTGTCAGAAGTAAAAATAAATGTATAATAAATATTTATAAATATTTTTATTTATTTCGTTGAATCGCTCTTTACACAATCACGCTGCCCTCGCCGGGAATCGAACCCGAAACCTTCGGGGTGGCATTCCATGCACTTACCACTCGGCCACGAAGGTCGTCAAATATGTATATGCACCCAAGGTTATCACTATTCTCTGCACCCAAGGCATCACAAGGCATTACTATTTTACATGAGGCATTGAGAACATGAAAATAATATAGTGTATATAAATATATGATATAATTGTATAATTGTATATAAATAAATATATAATAGTATACTACCAGAAACGCATGAGAGATAGTTCGACATTAGAAAGACAAGATACTCTTCAAAATCATGAGTATTTTCCTTTTGAACGTACTTTCACTAATATGAAATACATCGATCTCCGAGGAGACCGCATTCAGCAGAATAATTGCTCTTCCCACCGGTGTCTCCAGAGGGAGTTTGGTTCTGGCGGCCGGTAGGCAAAACAATCTGTAACAAACAGTTTTCTTACCTTGTCCATGAATATAAGTCGTCAGTGACAAAAGCGATGAAGCATTACGAGTCAGCATAGAGTCGGCAGTATTAATATGAAAGTAGGCTTAATAATTAAGAATTGACGTATGTGATCTGTGTATAAAATTCATGCTTTGTATATAAAGCAAAAGTATTTTCCTTATTTCTTTACTACAAAACATTTAAAATTAAGACCATTCTTAATACGGATAATAATCAGTCATGTTTATCTTCGTTACACTTTAAGTAAGATCGAACATATGTCTATATTTTAATAACCCACTTGAGTAAGTAAGTAAACAAACTATCGATAATGTGAATTACTTCATAAAACATGTAATATATCATATAATAAAAATACTTTTTACAAAAAAAAAAAAAAATACGTTTTTGTTCATAACATCATAGATTAATCTAAAAACACCATTCACGTTATATATGTATAACTATTATTTAACATCCTATGGTTATATGTTAATAACGGCCGTTCACAATGGAGTTCTGGAGAGAGAAAGGATGAGAGCAGAAAAAATGCGGTAGATATGAGGTCCCTGAGACGTATGTGTGGTAGAACGATGTACGACAGAATCTCAAATGCTGATATTAGGAAGGAATGTAGAGCGAAAGAATGTATTAAGAACAAAATTATGAAAGGATCGCTGCGTTGGTTCGGACATTTGGAGCGCATGGATGGAGAAGGAATGGTTAAGAAAGTATAAGTTAATGATGTAAATGGAGTACGGAGTCGAGGCAGACCGAGGAAAACATGGCATGACTAAATTAATCAAATGCTAAAGGTTGGTCATGTTAGATGTCGGAAGAATCAACGTGCGTGTATGATTCGCTGTATGAATGTGGAGGAATCTAGAGCGCTGGGCCAGGATAGAGTAGTGTGGCGGTTCATTCTCTCTGCCCACCCCTACGGGAAAACGGCGTTATGGTTATATGATTTTCATGTATTATATATAGTGGATGATTTAATTTCATACTATTTTTTATCAGTTCTATGATTTACATTCGTATTTATGGATCATTATAGGGACGCAATTGTGTACTACCATCTCTGTTTTCATGGTGTTTTAGAAATCTGTCGACTATAATCAATTTTTATTATATTTTATAAGTGTACCATAATTAATCTTACAAGGGCATCATCATGTTAGCGTGTCAAAACATGCCATCCATAAAAAATATTAAATACATTCAAAACTTCTAAAGAACAGACGTTTTAATTAATGCGAATGGAAATGTCTATTTTCTATAACTTTTATTATAAATATTTAATGGGGATGACATATATCGGCTTGCTAATGCATTATAAAATGTGTGCATTAGCAATGCCAAACACGCTATTCCCATTAAATATATTAAAACTTATAGAAAACACGTTATTAATTATTAAATATGGAATTTTACAGCATTGTTCAAGAAACAATATGTTTTCTTCAATAGTAAAAATATTTCTAATCGCTATTATGAAACGAATGCTTTATTTATCATAACAGCCTCGACATACAAATATTATCTACGTTCTATATACCTACATAAAAAATCAGTTAACGTTTGTCAATGGGCAATGATATTGAAAACATTATTACATTTATCATACTCGTACTTGCAAACCAATAAGTAGTCTTGAAAATAATTCAGTTTTTTTAATGCTATACTTTATATCATTATTAGTAATAATAAATATAATATAAATTAAATTCAACTTCATTTTCTTCTCAGTGATACATACCGGTGTAGGATTTGGCATCTTCTATAAGATTCCTCTACTGGCTCCAGTCCCTGGCCATCCTCTCCATTCTACAGGACTCCTCGAGCATTCCGCCTATTTTCTTGTGAATTTTTTTTTAAATCAACTAGCTGACCCGGCGAATTTCGTACCGCTTCAGAATCAATAAATGTTGTGTTAACTTATTAGTTGAATTAAATTCAGTTATTTATTAAGTTAAAATGAATACTAAAAAAAAATAAGTTCAGTAAATTTGCAAAAATCAAAATGAAAAGTATTTGAATTACATTTACATGAATGTAATTCACGTGGCAACAAGGGATTTCCTTTATTGAAGCGAATCGAAATAATTCGCGTAGCATTGTTGCACTCCTTTCTATTAAACTATTATATTTGCTGGATGGGATGCACTCGGGTTGATTTTTTCTGATGTTTCAATAGTAATTCTGCTATTCGGGACGGACAAATCAGACGATTCCAAAAAATTAAAGATCATCAAAATCGGTCCAGCCGTTCATGAGTTAAAAATGTTGTAACTAACACGACTTTGTTTTATATATTAGGTCCTTACATATGAAATTGGCGTTTTGTATGGGAGGAATATAAAGTTGATTTTTTTAAAATATAATATATTTATTTAATCAAAGTATGTACCATTGCTATCTATGCACTTTTGTCATCTCATAGATAGTTCATCGATCCCTTTACTAAAAAAACCATTCGGACGGGAATCAATTAAATCTTTGAAGTCGGTTTGGACTGCCCCATCGGAGTTGAATTTTTTCCCTTGCAAGAAGTTATCCAAATTTCGAAAAAAATAGTAATCTGTTGGGGCAAGGTCTGGAGAGTACGGTGGATGTCTTAGACATTCCAATTGAAGTTCTTCTAATTTGGTAGCCGTCTGTTGTGCAGTGTGTGGTCTAGCGTTATCATGAAGCAGCAGTTGCCTAGAGCAATTAACCAGCCTCGGTTGTTTAGCAGCTAGCTTTTCCATCATGGTTTGCAGTTGCTGACAATAGACATCTGCTGTAATCGTCTGGCCAGATTTAAGAAAGCTGTAGTGAACGACACCAGCACTAGTCCACTAAACGCTCACAAGTAACTTTTTTAGAGTCAATTTTCGCTTGGGGCATGGTTTGGCTGGTTCGGCAGGGTTCAGCCATTGCGATGAGCGCTTCCGATTATCATACAGGATCCACTTTTCATCACAGGTTCGATTCGATTCAAAATCCCTTCATTATTGTGCCGGTTGAGTAATGTAACGCAGCAGTCAACGCGCGTTTGTTGATTTGCTTCACTCAATTCGTGAGGTACCCACCTTTCAAGCTTTTTCACCTTCCCAATTTGCTTCAAGTGGATTAAAACAGTTTTATCACTAACACCGCAGCCTGCAGCTAACTATGACGTGGTTTGCGATGGATCCGCTTCCATAATAGCCTTCAATTCTTCATTATCAACTTTGGGCTCCGGCCGTCCACGGGGCTTGTTCTGCAGGTCGAAATTTCCAGAACGAAAACGTTGGAACCAAAAACGCACTGTTTTTTCTTTTCTCGTCATCAAATCATTAATCTTTCGAGCCGTTTCTGCAGCACTGGTGCCACGGTGGAACTCGTACTCGTAAATAACGCGATATTTCAAGTTTTCCATTTTGTAAACTGAGTGACGCAAAGAAAAAAAACAATTGAGGAAAAAACAAATGAACTATAAATTTCGAAACACAAATACTTGAGTAAATAGCTGTATAAATTTGAATTTGAAATTCCTAACCATAGAGAAGATATTTGAGATCAAAGTTGCCAGTACGGCAAAACGCCAATTTCATATGTAAGGACCTAATAATATATAGATTTAAAATGTCGTTTTCCTGGCAAGTTAGCCTTGTATTTCATAGAGATGGCCCTAAATTATTAGATGATAGTCTTCTTTTTGCCTTTATGGGGTCGGGTTGACCAAATATGTGTCTTTACTGAAACGCTGGGTGTTTTTGTAACACCACAGGTGGAGGGATATTCCTGTTTAACTTCTTAGTGGTACTAATCACTTTGTTCAAAAATTGCAAACAATAAAAAAACATAATTGGTTATACGTTACAAGTGTTATTACCATTGTAATGAAAAATTATATTTTAATACCAGTCTGTTGATGTCAGGTAAAGACAAAAAGTGGAAGTAATTATTAAAAAAAACATAGTTTAATTGTATTATTTTTTATTGTTTCTTGAACATTGACGTAAAACTCAGAACTGAATAAATAATATGAATATAAACTTATGTTATTTATATGTTGATAATGACATGTTTCGCCTTTCTAAGGCATTATCAAATGTTTATCTACATTATCAAACATATGATTACTAGAACTACGTGTTTCGGAGGTGACCTCCATCCTCATGTGTAAATGTATTCTTCTTCTTCTTCTTCCTCAGACTATTCCCGTCTACTCCTGGACAAAGGCCTCCTCCATTTGCTTCCATGTCATTCTGTCCTGTGCAGACTGCATCCAGGTTATTCCGACGTGTCTGTTTAGATCATCCTTCCACCGTAGTTCGGTCGCCCTGCACTTCTCTTCGCCGTCCACGGTCTCCAAGTCAGCAGTCCAACTGTTCCAACTGCTGACTTGGAAATATATTACTGAGTTATATATTTACACATGAGAATGGGGGTCACTTTTGAAACATGTTGTGTTTGATATTTTTATTCTTTAAAAATGTTTCATAAATAAAAGTGGTATAAAAAAGTGTTGTTAATGAAATTCCAAGATTATTACAATATAATTCCAGTATTTAACGCCATAACCTTAAATTAAAAGGACTACGTGTGTTTATTTACATTATCAAACATTTGATAATGCCTTAGAAAGGTAAAACACGTCATTCAAAAGTCTAATAACATTTCTAGGAAACCGACGTTTTCATTAGTATTAAATAAATAAGATTTTATATGATTACCGTGAAATTTGACAGCTGAAGCTTAGAATGAAATATTTTCTTGTTTGTTTCAGATTTTGAACAAAATTAACAATTCAATTGTTATCAATGAGCGGGCTGGAGATATGTCAGGGGCGATAAGGAATCACAATTCAGTTTTTTTTTATATTCCAAGTAATATTTTAAATACTAATGTATTATTCATAGATTATAAGATTATTTATTTATAATAAAAATGAAAAAAATATAAAATTTACTGTTGGTGTTTTTATTTTATATGTATGATTTCTATGTATGCAATAACGCAATGCTCAAGCTGATCAGTCACCTGCACCAAAGAAGAGCTGGTTTGAGTATATAAATGCAGCTTGGTTGGAGGAGTTCTGGACTAATGATATGTAGAACTATATCTACTACGTAGACGTGGGAGAAAAAGAATTTCTTAACTACAAAACAATTTTTAAAAAACTATACAATATGCAAGTTGGAAAATTTATTGTAACACCTGATGATGTTGATGAAACAGCTGTCACGAAAAAAAATGTAATTCCATAAACAGCGATTTATATTTGAACATTTCTTCTTCTTCATGTGCCCTGTCGGGTCCCTCCAACGTTGGTGATCACCCCGGCGAACCTGTCCTTGTCCTGCGCCGCTCCTCCACACTTCGAATGCCGGTCTACTCCCTCAGCCAGGACATTTGTCTCCTACCGGGCCCTCGGCGTCCCTTAACTTTCCCCTCCAATATCAGTTGGAGAAGGTGGTACTTTTTATAAATATTTAAACGTAATTAAACAGAGGACTATTTACTTAAGTTTTTGTAATTTTGAAAATTATGTAAGATGTTTTAGTTTGTAAGTTTGTGTTTTGATATTTCATGAATGTTTTACGATTGTTGCACATTTGAATTATATGTAATTATTAAATATGTAAATTGTCATTTTGTCCCTTAATGAGTATTGTACTTGGGAATACAGTATAACTATTGTATGTCTATATTATATATAAAAAAATATTTATTAAAATCTTCAATACAACAAATTTCTGAAAGATAATTCAACATAAAAAAATATATTAAACAATATGTTTCTGATTCAGTACAACCATTTGTTATTGTTTGTGAATACAAGCATTAACAACTAGTATTCTTTGTTTTTTGTGCCGACACTAAAACCCTGTTGGATCGGCTTTCCAGGGCTGCCAATTTAGACTGAAAATGAATTACGCAGGTACTTGAAATATTTTATTACATTATTTGATTGGTGTCACTACATTATTTGTAGCGATGAATATGGATATGATTCAATTCCAAATGTACATTTTAATGTTAAACTAACAGACATCTGAATAAATATTAAACAGTAACAACAAGATAATGAATCTAAAATGATGTAAAAACGCATTAGTGCACAATTAGTATATGATATATTTAGATATATAATTTTGTTTATTTCTCTTTTTCTTTTTTATATACTTTGTATATACAACACTTATATTAAAAAAATTAAATTACGTAGACATGTTTGGGACAACCAGTCCTTTTTTAGTGATACATATTATAAAATTGTTTACATGATCTAACAGATGTTATAAAGATTTATTATAGAATTCCATAATAAATCTTTATAACATCTGTCAGATCACGTAAACAATTTTATAATATTTGAAATATGTATCTTATAATACGTATCACTGAAGAAGGACTGGTTGTCCGAAACATGTCCAAGTAGGTAATTTTTTTTTTTAAATATAAGTCATTACGTTGTCATTACAAAAAAAAGTCTATAAAAAAAACGTAGATGACAGTGCACAATGGTATTCTTGTACAAATCTATGTGCATAAATGTGAACCATGGAACTGCCACCAAATGATGAAAGTAGAATAAATGCAGTAGAAATTAAATATATGGGTGTATTATTCTGACAGAAAGTCTAATGCAAAAGTTATAGCTGAAAATTGTGCGAACGAAAGTGTTATGAATAAAATAGTGAAAGGGTCATTACGATTAGATGTAAAGAAAGAATGACAAATAGAGTATATGTTAACGATGTAAACGGAACAATAAATAGAGAAATCTCAAATGCTGATATAAGAAAGGAATGTAGAGCGGAATGAAGATATTATGAACAAAATTATGAAAGGATCGCTGCGTTGGTTCGGACATATGGAACGCATGGATGGAGAAAGAATGGTTAAGAAAGTATACGTTCATGATGTAAATGGGGTACGGAGTCGAGGCAGACCGAAGAAAACATGGCATGACCAAATTAATTAAATTTTAAAGGTTGGTCATGTTAGAAGTCTGAAGAATCGACGTGCGTGTATGACTCGTTGTATGAATGTGGAGGAAGCTAGAGAGGTATGCCAGGATAGAGTAGTATGGCGGTCCATTCTCTCTGCCTACCCCTGCGGAGAAACGGCGTGATGGTTTGTATTGTTGTATTGTATTGTATAAATAGAGAAAGACCGAGGAAAACGTGGAGTCATAGAAATCGACGTGCGTGCGTTACATGATATATATATATTGCTCCAAAACTCATGTGAATACAATGCCATGTATTCGTTTTGCCATGTGTTATCAGAATTATTGAAATACACTACAATCCAGGTACACTAATTATGTTTGAAATATAACGTAATAGGATATTACCGCCATCTAGTAATAAATGCTTAAACCACTCAGTAAATATGAACATAAACATTGATGAAATAAAAGTGCGCCCTCTTTACACTTCTTGGTAAAAATAGTTTATATCTTAATATTTTATACAAATAAGCAGCAATGTAAATAATATTTTATACAAAAGATACCTTTTCCACTGCACGTTAATTCCTTAGATTTACGATCTATAGAATTAATGTGTAGCAAGAAGAAAACGCTACGTTGAGGATATTTTTTTTTATCAAATAATTGTTAGTTAAAAATAGTATCAACTGAACCATAAGCGCAAATCTTTTTTTGATTGTTAGCAATTTTTATAAATTATTAGAAATTTGAATAATATCGATTTGATATTTTTGTTTAAACAAGATTAGATAAAACCATATAAAAATTAACTATATAAACCCAAAGGTTCCGAAACTTTTTTGTTCCGTAGACCCCTTGCCGATTTTTTCTTATTCGTGTAGATGCTAAGCTACCAATCATTGGGGAGAAGGAGGAACATTCACTTGGGAGTTCACTTCTTTCAGCTCATTGGCGGCCGTATACAGAACTCGGATGTCCTGAGTGATGTAGGTCTATTTGTCCCTGATAATTACCTTCGTCAAAGACAGCACAGATTGTTTTATTTGCCACGCTGCAGAACCAACCTGCCAATGGTAATGCCTGTGGGTAGGGCAATCTTATTGCTTAATCGGATCGCCTCGGAGGTCGACATATTTCGTGATAGTGTGAGTTGCCTCAGGGATGCAATATCAATGTTATGATTTTTTCTTACTCTTAAGCTTAATTTTTATTTTTTTTAATGCTTCTCTGTTTATAATGTAATTGCAAACGATTTGGAATTGTATGTCTGTAATGTTTGTGATTATTATCAAAATAAATGAAATGAAATGAAATGAAAAAATGCCCTGCTTTCCGAATTGATTGCAAAAAATGGTTGCTGCCGAGTTCTACTGGCCGGAAGTCACTGTCAACCTAAAAAAAAAGTCGCCGAAGATTTCGATATTCGTATTTACATCTCGTAGACCCTCAAATTTTTTTGCAACTGTCGTAGACCCCTTGCAAGTTGTCGTGGACCCCTGGGGGTTTATATAGACCACTTTGGGAATCACTGATATAAACGAACAAACTAATAACTTACAAATCATCACGCCGTCTCTCCGAACGGGTAGGCAGAAATAATGCACCACCATATTGTTCTTCATTGACATACTTCCCTAGTTCCTCAACAGTCATACATCGTGTCATGCGCACATGTTGATTTCTCTGTCTTCTCACGTGATCGACATTTAATATTTTATCGATTTCATCGTGCCACGTTTTCCTCGGTCTTCCTTTATGTACTTACTTACCGACTTACGAGTACTATGGCCATACAGCAATCGAAGAGTTTTTACCACCTTGATGATTTTCTTCAAATCTTCTGATTTTTCTCTTCGATCCTGCGCTTTTTGCTCCGATTCACCCTACCTAGACAGATCAATTATCCGTTATTAACAACATTAAAAAAAATTGTGGACTTTGTTTTTGCGATTATAACAATTAAAGATGATGAAAAAAAAAACATGTATGTTTATTTCAGTGTTTGTATAATACAAAATATTATTGAAATATTGTCAGTCACACTATTGCAAACCATCTCCCTTAAAATAACGAACTCTAATAATTTTGTAGTTAACTAACTAACTAGCTAACCATCACGCCGTCTCTCCGAAGGGGTAGGCATTTTTCTTTCCTGAAATATTTCTCTCGATTCCTCAACATTCATACATCGTGTCACGCACGCGCGTCGATTGGCCGACATTCAATACTTGATTTATTTGATCGTGCCACTTTTTCCTCGGTCTTCCTCTATTTCTAGTTCCATTTACATCTTAAACATATCATTTTTTTACCATTCTTTTTTCATTCATTCTTTCCATGTGTCCAAACCATCTTAATGATCCTTTAATTATTTTGTTCTTAACACCATCATTCGTACCGCATTCACTTCTTATATTTTCATTCGACACTTTATCATACACACAGTATCCAGACAATCGTCTAAGAGATATTATTTCTACTGCATTTATTCTACATTAATCCTTCTTTTGCCAGTTCCATGCTTCGCTTCCATACATAAGGGTTGGTACAAGAACACCATTGTGCACTGTTATTTTAGCTTTTTTGGATAGGTTTTTGTTTGCGATGACAACTTTAAGTGCACCATTTGTAGCAGTTATATAAAATGTATTTATTGGTATATACTCGTATTCACCACTATCCGTGTTTACTAAAATATATTTTCTAATCTTCTGAATTGTGGTTCACCAGGCACTATTGTTTTAGATTTACAATTCAATGAACTCAATTTGGTTTATTGTTGTTCAACCCATATATACGATAACTGTTTTTATAACTATTTCTTTATTGTTATGTAACCAAACCAATGTGGTGATTTTAATCTAAGTAGGTATGAATACAGTGCTGGATTAGCCATATAGCAGAAGTGGCGATTGCTACGGGCCCCGCTATAGACTCTCATGTATGGAAGTGAAACATGAAACTGGCCGAAGAAGAGTGAAAGAAGAATAAATGCAGTAGAAATGAGATCTCTTAGACGAATATGTCGTAAATTTGTAAATGCAAATATAACAAGTGAAAGCAGTGCCAAAAACTTGCTAAATAGAGGATAGATCCAGAAAGCGATAATGTAGAGACCATGTAGCCAGAATAGATAATGTCAGACTCGCATATACAGCCGCTTACGAAATCCCCTCCGGATAGCGCCCACCTAGAAGACCGCCTAAAATATGAAGGAACAGCTAGACAGGAGACATGATCTCAGTGTCACAGATCGTCATATCTATTAAAAGAAGAAGAAGAAGGAGAATGCAGTGCAAATGAAAATATTACGAACAAAATAATGAAAAGGTTATAATATGGTTTGGACACATGAAAAGAGCGAATGAAAAAATTATGGTAAAGAAAATAGGTATATATTATCGATGCAAACGGAACAAGAAATATAGAAAGACTCGGGAAAACGTGGCACTATCAAATCAATTAAATATTAATTTACAATAGTAAAAACGTTTGTTTAGTGGTTTTACTTGTTTTTAATTTATATAAATTATATAAATAGTCACAAATTTGTTTCGACTGCGAGGCCATTCTCAAACGAAAATGGACTGTTTAAGAATGTCTTCTCGCGAGGCGAAACAAATTTGTCACTATTTATATAAATTATATAAATCAAATCCAAGTACAACCACTAAACAAACGTGTTTACTATTATAAATTAAGAATGGAGTTTTACAAAACTAATACTTCAATCATTCACAATTAAATATCAACTGTCGTTCACGTGAGGAGTCGTTGAAATAGACGTGCGTGCATGGCACGATTTATGTATCTTGAGGATTCGAGAGAATTATGTCAGGAAATAAGAGTGTGGCGGTCCAACCTTTCTGCCTGCCCCTTAAGCGAGACAATGCGATGGTTAGTTAATTATTAAAAGTTATGTTGATGATGTTATTTTATTATCGTACCAAACCTAAGGTTTCTTGGTAACATTCAGGCCCCCCCCTTTGACTTAATCTGACACTGCATGAATATACCGATCGAGTAATCTTGTAATTCACCGTCAGTTTGTTGCTGTACTTTTGATAAGACTACAGCATTTTACGTGAGCGAAATATTAAAAAAAAATCCTCTTTAATCTACGCTACTAACTGGTAACATTACAATCTATTGTTCAAGTGATCAAAGTGTAGTGAAAACAATCAAAAATATGGAAAATTTCGTTAAAATATCTGATAAAGAAGTAGAATTCTTGTTGACATGGAGCGGCACGGTGCAGGCGGTAAAACAGGCATTGATTTCACTCTCGACTAAGCCGATAGATGGCAGTAATATTCAAAAAGATACGAGAGCTGCCGTTCAAACACCCAGGGCTTTCACCCATTTACCATCCGGGCAAGGTATGATGATTTCCATGCCTAGTTATGTCCAAGGTTTGGATCTCGGCTACGGAATAAGCGAGTCTTCGCTATGCTGTAAATTGTTGACCGTTTTTGAAGGGAATTCTAAATTGAGTCCGCCTCTACCGACGACATTTGGAACTGTAATGATGTTTAACGATGTGACAGGAAAACCTGAAGCGGTAAGTTTATTTTTGGAATTTTATTTTGTTAATTATTATACTTAGGAAATTGAAAAACTTTGTTTAATACACTATTTAATAAAAATATTAAAAAACACGACATGTTTCGGAGGATACCTCCATCTTCAGATGTAAAAATATAATAAAAACTCAACAAAGAAAAACTAATAAAAAACCCATAAAAAATTTGATACAATAATTCAAATTTAGAAATTAACCTGTGCTATTTGTTTTAAGTACGTAGGTACTAACCATTATTTTTTTAACAGTAAGAACTTATAAATAATAATAATACAAGATTAATACATGATTACAAAAATAAAAATAAAATTAATTTAGAAAAAAACATACATTTGAAAAGACTTGATATGACATAAATGATTAATTAATAAAAATTATGTCTTTTCAAATGTATGTTTTTTCTAAATTACAATTTTTTATTATTTTTTTATAATGATAATTGAATAAGAATATTACTATGAAATTATTACTATAAAATTACTATAAAATATATTGACGACCTTCGTGGCAGAGTGGTTACGAGCTCTGACTTCCATGCCGAAGGTCCTGGGTTCGATTCCCGGCGATGGCGGTGTGATTGTCACACTGTCTTTGGTCTGGTGTAGAATTCACGTGACAATAAAATGGCGATAGATTGGCTACCTATCACATATCACGAGAATCAATATAATAGCTAAAAAAAAAAAAAAAATTGTATATAGTAATTGGGTCCAAACGACCTGTTGTGTTAAAAAAAAAAAAAAAAATCTAGTGTTAATGCCATTCAATAAATATCATTAATGTCTCTTTCTTTTATATACTTTGTATACAAACTCACATATAATAAAATACATGAAATATCATTATTAACTTAAAAAAGGAACACCTAAGGTATTTTTTTTATCTGATTTTTTCTTCAAGCTTCAAGAGAAAGGCGATTGAAAGTGGATGCCGGATTAGCGAGAGTTTACTCTATAACATTTTTTAATTTTCAGATGATTGACGCAGATGTCCTCACACAGTGGCGTACCGCTGCAGTATCATGTGTGGCAGCAACAATGTTGGGGGGCCCTAGTCTGCAGTCCTCCGCGGAAAAGATGAGCCTCGCTATTCTAGGAGCGGGGGCCCAGGGAAGGATACACGCCCTCGCCTTCATAGATCAGTTCCAATTTGGAAAGGTATATATTTACTAAAAATTTGTTTTTATTGAATTCAACAGAAATGTCAACGAATGATAACGAAGGTGCCTTTACATGTATTTTTTTTTCGTATACAACATGTCGTTTGAACTCAATTACAGTATGCAATTTATAGTGATTTTCATGACATGTGATAGGTAGTTAACCTATCGCCATTTTATTGTCACGTGACGTGTACACCAGATCAAAGACAGTGTGACAATCACAATGACATCGCCGGGAATCGATCCCGGGATCTTCGGTGTGGAAGTCATAGCTTTTGCTACTCTCCCACGAATATCGTCAAATGTACGACACTGAGTGCCCCTGAAAATTACTTAAGGTCGGACACTTCTTTGAATTTGAATTAATAGAAAAGCACTTTGTGATTTCACAAGACTTTTAATTTGTTTATTTTTAGAGATATTTTGGTCTTTATTCGGTCCTTGGTAATTTTTGTGCATCAAAGATGGACCAATTAAGGACTGAAACATATCTGAAAATAAAAAAAATAAAACGTTGTGTATATACAAAAGGCTTTTCTATTTATTCAAATGTGAATCCACAGCACAAAATGATAGTGAAAATCGAAGAAAAAATATCTTCCACCACAATGACAGGAGAAATTTAATGAGGCTTTTTTAAGAGTCATCCCTACGATCTACACTCATAAAACTAGTTTTTCATTGATACGAGGAAGAAAAAGAACATAATATCTCAGGAAAATACAATTAAAAAAGAGAAGAAGTAAATACAGTTTCCCGAAAAGAGAAATCTTTTAATGCATCAAAGGTAAAGTTTTAGGATCTGCAAAACCTGCGTCAGACCTATCTTAGTATACGCATTAGAGTCCAGAGACGACACAGCTCGAATCAAGCAACTCCTGCAGGTCAACGAGATGAAAGTTCTACGATGCATAGCCGGAAAAAGCTTTCGGTCCATGTCTCTCGTATGCAAGAAAATTGTATTTCAATGATAGCTCGCGACAGTCTATCGGAGGGTTCCTGACCAACGAAAATATGGCGAGACAGCATTCCACTTCTCAGGAGGATGAAGATGCAACTAATCATCAGATCTATAAGAAAAATAAGAAGAAGAAGAAGGAATCTTTAATTATTACATCACTTTAAAATATCGGTAAAATGGGCGTTCATGAAATAATAAGATATTTAAAAAAATATAATGACACTTTTTATTACAATACTTTTTATTTTTACTGAATTCAAACATGTTTTGGTTACAAGTAACCTTTATCAACGAATACAATTTTAACATTTATAAAAGTTACTTGTAAACGAAACATGTCTGAGTTCAGTAAAAATAAAAAAAGTGTTATAATACAAAGTGTAACTATTTTTATTCAAATATGAATCCACAACACAAAGTGAAGGCGAGTATAGAAGAAATCATAAGATATTTTCCATTGCTTTCAATTCGAGTCGCTTAAAATGCATTATCTGAAAATAAATAGAGTAGCTATGGTCTGATATAGAATAATCTTTGAGTTTAACGTTTACGGATAAACAAGTCAACAAGTATTTGGACGACGTCGATAAAATCGGAAAACAGTGCGTGCAGCCATTATCAAACAGTTGCTTGCTTCAGAACTACTTGAATTATTTTACGCAGGTCTTTTAAAGACTTATATAGTTTACGTTTAAAACAGGAAAAACCCTTTTTGCTTAAAGTTTTTTTCCGAACGCTCAAATACTCATACACAATTTCTAAATCAATTGATAAATTACATATATCAACCCTATTAAGATATTTTATTCATGTTGAAGAAAAGCAAGCAAGCATTTTGTATAATAACTAACTAACTAACCAACACGCCGTCTCCCCGGAGGAGTAGGCAGAAAGAATGGACCGCCACACTGTTCTTTCCTAACATATTTCTCTCGTTTCCTCTACATTCATACATCTTGTCATGCACGCACGTCGATTTCTCCGACTCCTCACGTGACCGAAATTTATTATTTATTAGTTTGATCTTGCTGCGTTTTCCTCGGCCTTCCTCGATTTCTAGCTCCGTTCACGTCGTTTACATATACCTTCTTCACTATTCTCTCTACAATTATTCTTTACATGTGTCCTAATCATCTTAACGACCCTTTTATTATAGTGTTCATTGTTATGAACAAAATAATAAAATACACACAAGAAGTGAATGCGGTGCGAATGAAAGTGTTATGAACAATGAAAGAATCATTAAGATGGTTTGGACACTTGGAAAGAATTCATGGTAAAAAATATATTTTAACGATGTAAATGGAACTAGAAATAGAGGAAGGCCGAGGCAAACGTAACAGAAGAAATAAATGAAATATGGAATGTCGGCCACGTGAGGAGTCGGAGAGATCATTAGAGAGATACGATCTAAGAATGCTGAGAAAGCGAGCAAAGTATGTCAGAAAAGAAAATTTTTTTCGGCCATTTTTTCGGCCTGGTACTCACACGTGAAAAAAAGGATTTGTAGGACTTCCTTACATTGTATCGACAGCTGGGAATCAACTTCACAACCCCTCTTTAGAAACTAGTCACAAGGCCAACCCCTCTCTAGAAACTGGCCACATGGCCAATCTTTCTTTAGAAACTGGTCACAAGGCCAATCTTTCTTTAGAAACTGGTCACAAGGCCAATCTTTCTTTCGAGATTGGTCACAAGGCCAATCCCTCTTTAGAAACTGGTCTCATGGCCTACGAAGAATTAGAATAACGATTTTTAAATTCTTCTATGATACAATGTACTTCTTGTACTGTATATAGCTTGAAGCAAGAACGACAGGATTCGCTTCGGTGAATCTTAGCATGCTACTATAATGTTACAGGAAACAAAGCGTCCAAGTAATATATTTTCAGGACAGTTTTTAGTGGCTATATATCTCTTTTATTGTAAACGCAATTTTGTCCGTATCGGAACTGTAACCAGCGCGCTGCAGCGTTGAGACAGGAAGCACCTCACGACATTCCAGAAACAAGATCAACGATTTGAAGCGGGTGTATGTGAAAGTCAAAATATCGTTAAATGAAAGCATTTTGATATGTATAGAGTTGAATAAACTTGAGTCGGGTGCAACTGAACGCGAAAAAGAATGCGCAAGATTGGATTTTATGAAAATATTTCGAAGAATTTGACACAGTTTTATTAAAAAAAAAATTCACTTAACAATTAAAATTCCCCATTGTTTTGGCCGAAATACTATTATACTTTAACATTATAAACTATTTAATTAAAAAACTTTGTTTTATGTATCACAATTGTATTTTATTATTTTAAAGTCAAAAAAATGTAAATTGAATGTTACAAATAACCAAATTCCAGCTTATTTCCCATTTGTACATATGTAGTACATTAAAAACTTTTCTTTTATACAATCTAGCAAAAAGAAAAATAATACTACCTTCAACTTTTGACACCTTTCTTATTAATGTTATCTGCTTCCTTATATTGTTTATCGTCTTTTATTTATTATGTTTTATCGTTTTTGATTCTATATTATGTGTAATTGTTCCTTCTTATTACTGTTTTTATTATTATTATGATTATTGATATAATTTATTTATATTTTTTTCATAATTATTATATTTTCCACCTTTAATATTTTCTCCTACAAATAGTAACTAGCCGTTCTTTTAATTAAAATATTAGGTACCTAACTCAACTCCAGCAAGAACTTCAAAATTATATTAAGGAAATTATTCAAATTGACATAGGAACAAATACACATGAAGGTTGGAAAAATCACGAAAATTTGACATTTGATATATTATTGTAACACCTGATGATGTCAACATAGGTTGACGAAACAGCTGTCGCAAAAAATTAAAATCCAATTGTGATACATAAAACAAAGTTTTTTTTGAATTTAAACAGTTTAATATTAAAATTCTATTACAAGTACAATTATTGTTTCTTGAACAATGATGTTAAACTCCATATTAAATCATTAATTTAAATAACAACGTTTGTTTTCCATGTGTGTGTTTTTTGATAATGCCTTAGCTACTTATATTTGACAATGCCACAACAAGGCGAAACATTTGCTATTATTATTGACCGTATTGTTCTAGTTTAAGAATGCGCCTAATTGTCTGGTGGAACTTTTCCAGCAGATGAAAATATCGTCTACATATCGTGTATAGTAGACGATGTGTTAAGTATAATTTGAGCTTAATAGGGATGTTATTATATTAAAAATGAAATAATTGTTATCGGTACAAATTTCGATGAGACGTAAAATTTCTTATGTCAGAATTGGGTTTATTTTAGACGTTACTAATTTGTTATTAATTTTGTTTATGCATTCTTTAGTTGGGATATACTTCATAGACTAGTTACAACTAGCGAAGCAAATTGACAGTTATAGGTAATTGAACTTCCCATCCTCACGTGACCGACATTTAATATTTGATTGATTTGATCGTGCTACGTTTTCTTCGGCCTTCCTCTATTTCTAGCTCCATTCACGCCGTTTACAAATCCTTTTTCACCATTTTGTCTTCAGAGTATATAAGTAACTCGCGGACCCGATACACGTTGTCCTGCCCGAACGTTATCTTACCGCTTTTATCTCGTTTTTTCGATATTCGTATTTTCGATCAACAATATACTAAATTACATTTGATATTGAGTAACGCCACGCTACAACGCAAATGATTTACGAATGCTTAAACACAGAATTCGAATTTAGCGCCATCTATGGTAAACAAACTTAACTATGAATTATCCTCAGAAGGTCAATTATTCATTAACTTCCCAGAAGGTTTTAACGGTCATCTACCGGGTCCAATTATGAATCTCAACAATCTAGGGGCCCACTCAAACACACACGATTCAGCCGTCTATATATATATTTATATAAAGATATACACTTTTAGTTACATTTAAGACATCAAAAAAACACATTACACTTCTTATAGTAGTGTGAATATCTTATAGTAGTGTGAACGTCAACTATCTTATAGTAGTATGAATATCTACTTTATTTTTTGCTCTTAGTATTATATAATCCAATTATTAGTTATCCACCAGACTTTCACCTGATGGGAGCTGGAAATGTAGGTTTCACACTTATGTGAAATGAAGTCTACTTTCATCTAAGACATCGTGTGTTCAAAATACGCAATGTCACATATTGCAATTAACATGCATAAGTTATCTCATTCGTAAACAATGAAATATTTTGAAGGATTAATTGTATCTCAATAGAGACGAAGATGTAAATTGTTTTTTTTTACAAATAATCTTAATAGATGGCGCTAGTGTAGATTGACTTAAAAATGTGAAGTATTCTTAACGTAGTAGCATATATACATCTTTCAAACATTTGTCAGACTTGGTGGTCGTAAGAAGGGTGGAATGGGGAATGTTGTTAACATAAAGCGATCGCTTAACCCAACCAATGATAGGTCATAAGTCCTGTAAACGCATCGACTACCATATTCCGTTTAAAAAAAAAAACAATTTACATTTTCGTCTCTATTGAGATACAATTAATCCTTAAAAATGATTAACCCGCAGTGGGTAAAATCCAGTATATGTCTACAAGTATTTGTATACATTAAAAAATAAACAAAATGAAATATCAAAATAAAACTTTTGAATATTAAAGCATTAACAATTATCGGAATACCTAATGAGTATTTGGATTTGGAAATCGGTCTATATTATATTTCTAGTATGAAGAGTTCCCAAAGCTTTTTTTGTTCATATTAATTGAAAATGAAAGATAATTCATCCTTGATGGAAATTGAGCCTGCGATCTTCGTTATCCGTTTTAAATATGGGTAAAGGTTTTAAACCAATTAAGGACAGAAACATCAAAATATAAGATATTTTGTACATTTTATGAATGACATTCATCAATATTTATAAGTTGAAGTTCAATATCTTTAATTGTTTCTTTAACAATGATATATAGCTCTATTTTAAGAGTGTTGTTTTGGTTATTAATATCGATTATATTTATGAATGTTGTAAATTTAAATTTCTTGTTAGAAGTTCATTGTATATAAAGAACAATAACAACCTTCTATCATGTCGTTTCCTCGAAGGGACAGGCAGAAAGAATGTACCGTCACACTACTCAATCCTGAGATACTCTTTAGCTTCCTCCACTTTCATACAGCGAGTCATACAGCACGTCGATTCTTCCGACATATAACATGGCCTACCATTTAAATTTGATTACTTTTATCATGCCAAGTTTTCCTCGGTGTCCCACGACTCCGTACTCCATTCACATCGTTAACGTATAAATTATTAACCATTTTCTACATCAATGCGTTTCATATATCCAAACCAAAGCAGTGATCCTTTCATAATTTTGTTCATTATACATTTTTCCTACATTCCGCCCTGTCGTGTTCTGTCGCACATTGTTTTATCCCACATATGTCTATCGTATTAATTTTTATCTCATCCTTCTTGTGTCAATTTCATGTTTCACTTCCATAAATCGGAACCAAAACTATATTGTGAACGGCCATTTTTGCTTTCATTAATAAATTTTTACTTTCATAGGTAAATAATGAAAAGAAAAAAAAAGTCTTTATAATATATTATACATATATTTAGTTTAATTCCACTTAGGTATATGGCTTCGATACTCGTATAATTCGTATAATTTGTCGGCTACACCAGAAGTTGGCAGCGAACAGCCGAAACCGATCGAAGCATTAAAACTCAATGAAATTACATATACTAATATATATTTTATAAATATTTTTGGTTTCTTTAATTTTTATTATCACAAGACACTTCTTCTTATTCTTCTTTGCTAGTCTTCTTCCATCCACTGCTGGAAAATAGGCCTCTTCCAATTTCCTCCACTCGTCTCTATCCTGCCCCCTTTGTATCCAAGATTTTCCAACCCTTTTGATAATATCATCGGTCCATCTCATCGGTGGCCTTCCGACACTTCACCTATTGCCCGTGGTCTCCAACTAAGTATCTTGGGTGCCCATCTGTTGCCACCCTGTCTAGAGTGTCCAGTCCATTGCCATTTCAATTTTGCCACTCGGTCCATGACGTCAGCAACCCTGGTGCGGCGTCTGATTTCTTCATTCCTTATGCGGTCATGCAAGTTCACACCAAGTATCTGTCTTTCCATGGACCTCTGTGTACACTTGAGCCTGTGGACACTTTTTGCTGTAAGAGTTGTCGTCTCTAGCCCGTATGTCATCATGGGCAGTATACACATATCGTAGACCTTTCTTTTGAGACAAACCAAGACTTTTGGTAAGACACAACTTGATCGAATTAGGAATACGAGAAAAAGGGAAATATGCGAGGTTGAAGATGAACAAGAGGCAGCGGCGAAGACATTTTGCATATTTGAGAATAATGGATTGACATAGAATCCTTCATATTGTATTGCATGGTCAGTCAAAAATAGTTTACCCCGGATAGGAAAAGACTAATTCCTGTTGAGAAACAGACCACAAAGCCTGATGTATGGAAGTGAAAGATTAAGAATAAGAATAATATATTATAGATAAAATCTTTAACATTGTTACATCTGGTAAAATTTAAAGCAATTTTCAATCTGTTTTCTCATTCTAAAGTAACCATTCAATGTTTCATTGAGGTTGTATAACCCAAATAAGATTTATTATCTCAAATCAATGGCGGGCATAACTCCGTGATTGGTGTGAAGCCGGCCTACTGATTGGGAGAAGCTAATAACGAAAATAGGACCCGGTTCTTCGAAACCCAACTTGGCTTCCAATAATGAGATTGCTCGGTTGATTTTATCAGTAAATCAAATAACGATGTAAAAACATTATTCAATGTTTTGAAAATTCTTGGAATACATAATATATGCAATACTTATTATCTATGATTACAATATTGACCGGAGTTGAGAAAACATTTAAGTCTAAAAACGATTTTATTATTTTTCTATGTTCGCCATACTTTGTGTTGTAGATGTTTTATTTGCCTTTATCTTTTTTATATAGTTTGTATCTAAAACACTAACTTTAAAAAAAATATCTTGTATAATGTATCTTTATAATATGTATCACTGAAGAAGGACCGGTTGTCCGAAACATGTCTGATGTGTAATCAATTTTTTTAAAAGTTAGTGATGTATATACAAAGTATATAAAAAACGTTTTGAATGTATACAAATTCTTGTAGACAAATACTGGATTTCACCCATTGCGGAAAAATTATTTTTATTTTATAAGGATTAATTGTATCATAATAGAGACGAAGATGTAAATTGTTTTCTGGGAACAGAATGTGGTGGCCGAGGCGCTTACAGGACTTATGACCTGTCATTGGTTGGGTTGAGCGATCGCTTTATGTTTTAACAACATTCCCCATTCCGCCTTTTTTCTTATGACCACTACGTGACAAATACGGTTTTATTAGTTTTTAAACACAGATTTTGGTCGGTTTCCTAGGTAGTCCATTATCCAAGTGTTTCCTCCTAGGAGAAATCCTCTGGTAAACAGACTACATAGGTCTATAACAAGGACGAAGACGAAGAAAGAGACATATGTACATATTAAAAAAATGTTTTAATAAGTAAACAGTGGAATTTCATAAATACAAGTTTTTTACAAATTAAAATATTTTAAAAAATGTTAAAATTTTAACACTGCTATTACGTATTAAAGGCGGGCCACACTGTGGATAAACATCGGTTGTATAGGACTTCTATTTCATTCTACGCCGGGTAAAATAATGCGAGGAAGAGAGATAAACGTACCATGTTTGGTTGTGCATGTTTGTTTGTTGCACATGGTACGTTTATCTCTCTTCCTCGCATTATTTTACCCGGCGTAGAATGAGATAGATAACTGTTTGAATAAACACGAATCCCTATGGATTTCACGTGTTTATGCGGTTTGTTTATCAGTGTGGCCCGCACTTTACAAATATCGTCCATTTGAATAGTCGGAGAAATCGATGAGCGATGTATTTTGTTTAATCTAAATGTAATTATTTTTGCCCGACCTATAAGAATGGGGGATAAATAATAATGACTGTTTTCGCACGTGCGGGGGTTGAAAAGGGTTTCGCTTATGTGACCCGTAATAAAACACACATCATTCATATCACACAGCATCACGGCATAACCTTACTTTCCAAACATGTAAGCATTTCAGAATAATGGATGAACATCAACGGGACGAGTCAACAAAAGATCCGAAGTTTATTAATGTTTATACAAGACCCAAAGTATTGTTAATCAAATGTATAATATACCATACTCGCTCTATCAGATAACACAAAATGCTTATTTCACGTGTCTAATATAAAACAAACAGAAATTCAGTTAATATTCCGATTTATACATGAGCAAACTCTCCTTTGCTGGCTAAATATTAATTTTGGCTATTTAAACAATTATTACATTATTTGAATCTCAATAGAGACGAAGATGCAAATTGGAAACAGCATATGATGGTCGAGGCGTTTACAGGACTTATGACCTGTCATTGCTTGGGTTAAGCGCACGCTTTATGTAACACAACATTCCCATTCCGCCCTTCTTACGACCACTACGTCTGACAAATTTTTGGAAGATTTATGCTACAAGTCCTGTTATCGCCTCGACCACCATATCTGTTTCCAATTTGCATCTTCGTCTCTATTGAGATACAATTAATCCTTAAAAATGATAACCCGCAATGGGTAAAATCCAGTATTCGTCGACAAGTATTTGTATACATTCAAAATTATTACGTTGTATTTAAAACTCTATGTTAAATTATTAATACGGATGAAAACGTTTATTAGAAGTTTTTTTATACAAGTTGTTTTAAAAAAAAGTTTATATCGTTCATTAATATGTTATGTGAAGATGTTAGACGTCTTATTGGTGCCTGAAATGAAAAACTTTCCTGTATATAACCAAACAACGTCTCACACGTCCAATACGTATCTGCCAATTTTTCTTGGCAAATTGTTATCCAGAAGAGGTGACATAAATTGGCCTCCAAGCTGCCAAGCTTGATTTCACCCCAACGGACTTTTTCCTGTGGGGTTAATTTAATTTTGCGCCTATAAACCGACTTCTCTGGTGCATTTGAAAGAAGATATTCGTCACGGAATCGCAGCCATCACGAAATCACCTGCCGAGCCGTCATAAGAAATTTTACTGTTCGACTAAATGAGTCCCGCAAGCGCGAGGGTTTACATTTGGACACTATTAATCCCCAAAGTTTTAACAAGACCAAATGAGGGAAATAGATAAGATAAGATATAGTGAAGTGAAACATGTCAATTCCAAAAAACATAGTTAAAAAAATGACGTTTATATAAATGTATGATAAAAACATTTTTAATAAACGTTTTATCACAAGGGTTCTATTCCCAAAATAATAGGAGTATGCGCATTTTTTTTTACCAAATTGTTTCTGATACTACTCAAAACGCATAGTTTTTTTTTCTCACAAACGAAGTCATGCAGAGAAGATAATGTAAATAATAAATTTGTGATTTTAAGCCTTGTAAGGGATGCTGTATGTATCCTCGTTATTCAGGAGATAGGACTGCTCTTTCTCGGGTGCGGCGGTCTCTCCATTATTCATACTCCCCTCTGGGAACGTTGTTCTTATGGGAGTACTTCTGCTTTGTTTCATCAATGTTTCGTGCTACGAACAAGGATAGAAGTATCGAACAAAACAAATAACATTTATCTAACTTATTTCTTGGAACATAATATGGTTTATAATCCTAACACTGAAATCTTGAACCAAATTAACTTTGAGTTTACCTGAGTTTGTCGTGGCGGCTATTTCGCCTACCAATGTTAGCATTATCAGGTGAAATAAACAACTTAGTATATCCTGTTTCTTGTATAATTAGTTTTGGTTAACATATTCTTTGGAAATATGTTATCCAAGCAGATCACTGAATTAATTACCCCTTGTCAAAATATAAATTAGAAACATTCAGTATATACACTAATTTCGTATAATTTGTTTAAAAAACGAACAAACTAACCATCACGCCGTCTCCCCGAAAGGGTAAGCAAAAATAATTGACCGCCACATTGTTCTTTCCTGGCATACTTCTCTCGATTCCTCAACATTCATACCTGACTTAATAGATATTATCAAATCGAATCAAATCAGTTTATTAATCATTGTTTTGGCGGAATTTTGAATTTTTCAAAAGATATAAACTGAAATTAAACTTATTGAAAGCTAAGACAATACGACTATGGAATTCCATAGTAATACACTTAGGAAATTGAAAATCACTTTGTTTATTATCCACGAAATATTAAAAAACACGACATGTTTTGGAGGACACCTCCATCCTCAGGTGTAAATATGTAATAAAAACTAAACAAAGAATGACTAATATAAACAACGCATTAAAAAATCGATACAATAATTTAAATTTAAAAATAAACCTGGGCTAATTGTTATATGTATTAATATTTATTTTTTATCAGTCAGAACTAATAAATAATATTAAACTAAAAACTAACTAAATAACTAACCATTACGCCGTCTCCCCGAAGGGGTAGGCAGAAAGAATGGACCGCCACACTTTTCTTTCCTGACATATTTCTTTCGCTTCCTTAACATTCATACATCGTGTCATGCACGCGCGTCGATATCTCTGAATCCTCACATGGACTCCGACATTCAATATTTGATTTATTTTATTACTATTTATTACATTTAACCAAATAATGTATAATGATTATATAAAAATATAAAATTGTAATTTAGAAAAAACTTACATTGTAAAATACATAATTTATATAGAAATTAATAAACAATTAATTTGGATATGATTGGAAAATAAATTAACTAACTAATTAACGACTTTCGTCGCCAAGAGGCAAGTGGTATGACTGTCACTACGAAGGTCCCGGGTTCGATGGCAATGTAATTGTCACACTGTCTTTGGTTTGGTGTTATATTCACCTGACAATAAAATGGTGATAGATTATCTACCCATCACATTTCATGAGAATCAATTTTATAGCTGTACCCTTTTCATCGATTTGGTTTGCGCTATAATGACGTTAAGAGGGATTCAATAAAATAATATTAACTTATCATTTTCCCGAAGTGGTAGGCAGAAATGATGGATCGCCACGCTGTTTTTACCTGACACTGACTGACAGACATCTCTTGATTTCTCAACATTCATACATTGTGTCATGTAAGCACACCGATTCCTCCCATTACTCACGTGGCCGACATTTAATATTTTATTTGATCGTACCACGTTTTCCTCGGGCTTCTTTTATTTATTTTTTCGTTTAAGTGGTTTACATGTTTTCTTCATTTATTCTATTCATGTGTCCAACCCATCTTAATGATCCTTTCAATATTTTATTTATAACCATAACACTTTCATTCGCGTTCCCTTGTTGTATTTGAATTTGACACTCTTTTATATGCAGATTTAATACATAAAACATGTCTGGGGTTACAAAACAAACTAAACGATCATTTAGTTTGTTTTGAACCTACACGAACCTTGGTTGTGTAAACTATTTTAATAAATGCTTTGGTTAAAGAAACGTTACACTTAGAAAAAGTATACAATTAGTTAGAATTATTC
>JAHDVF020000622.1:0-19343 GCA_022606425.2 Lepidostoma basale | reverse complement strand
CATGCCATTTTAGCGCTGCCACTCTTCCGATGATGTCCGACACTCCTGTTCTGCCTCTAATAGTGGAATTAAACCAATTAATCCAACCTGTACATACCATTTCAAAATTAGTTCATAAATATAACAACCTGTCTTGCACATATCAAGGTGTGGGATCCATACATGCCAGTATCTTAGTATCTTGCGTTGCGTGCCCCATCTCACGACATCTTCCACCTTGGAGATATCGTGGATAGCCGTGTTCCTCACCCTATCTCAAAGAGTCTTTCCTGGTATCATCCTTAGCGTCGGCATCTCTGCAAAAAACAAATAATTATATTAAAATGAGCAGTATATTAAAAAAAAAAACACTGGCGTGGGAACGTCAGACCATTTGGAAATGTTATATTACTGGATTTTTCCAACTGAGGCAGCTAATGCTGTATGTAAGAATATGTTTACCTATCACAGCATAACAGAGAACAACTAAAACAGCTGAAGCAAATCGTCTAATCCAAAAGATATTATAGGTTATCGCCCTGCCAGAACAATTTTACATTAAAATAACATTATTAAAATAGATTATACCAATTCATAGAATTGTGAGGTGTGGGATCCATACATGCCAGTATCTTGCGTTGCGTGCCCCATCTCACGACATCTTCCACCTTGGAGATATCGTGGATAGCCGTGTTCCTCACCCTATCTCAAAGAGTCTTCCTGGTATCATCCTTAGCGTCGGCATCTCTGCAAAAATCAAATAATTATATTAAATGAGCAGTATATTAAAAACACTGGCGTGGGAACGCGTCAGACCATTTGAAATGTTATATTACTGATTTTTTCCTAACTGAGGCAGCTAATGTTGTATGTAAGAATATGTTTACCTATCACAGCATAACAGAGAACAACTAAAAACAGCTGAAGTAAATCGTCTAATCCAAAGATATTATAGGTTATCGCCTGCCAGAACAATTTTACATTAAAATAAATATTATTAAATAGATTATACCAATTCATAGAATTGTGAGGTGGATCCATACATGCTGCGCATCTTGCGTTGCGTGCCCCATCTCACGACACATCTTCCACCTTTGAGATATCGTGATAGCCGTGTTCTCACCCATTTCAAAGAGTCTTTCCTGGTATCATCCTCTTAGTCGGCATCTCTGCAAAAATCAAATAATTATATTAAAATGAGTAGTATATTAAAAAAAAAACACTGGCGTGGGAACGTCAGAACATTTGGAAATGTTATATTACTGGATTTTTCCAACTGAGGCAGCTAATGCTGTATGTAAGGATATGTTTACCTATCACAGCATAACAGAGAACAACTAAAACAGCTGAAGTAAATCGTCTAATCCAAAAGATATTATAGGTTATCGCCCTGCCAGAACAATTTTACATTAAAATAACATTATTAAAATATATTATACCAATTCATAGAATTGTGAGGTGTGGGATCCATACATGCCAGTATCTTGCGTTGCGTGCCCCATCTCACGACATCTTCCACCTTGGAGATATCGTGATAGCCGTGTTCCTCACCCTATCTCAAAGAGTCTTTCCTGGTATCATCCTTAGCGTCGGCATCTCTGCAAAAATCAAATAATTATATTAAAATGAGCAGTATATTAAAAAAAAAACACTGGCGTGGGAACGTCAGACCATTTGGAAATGTTATATTACTGGATTTTTCCAACTGAGGCAACTAATGCTGTATGTAAGAATATGTTTACCTATCACAGCATAACAGAGAACAACTAAAACAGCTGAAGTAAATCGTCTAATCCAAAAGATATTATAGGTTATCGCCCTGCCAGAACAATTTTACATTAAAATAAAACTAACTAACTAACTAACCATCACGCCGTCTCCCCGAAGGGGTAGGCAGAAAGAATGGACTGCCACACCTTTCTTTCCTGACATATTTCTCTCGCTTCCTCAACATTCATACATCGTGTCATGCACGCGCGTCGATTTCTCTGACTCCTCACATGGCCGACATTCAATATTTGATTTATTTGATCGTGCCACGTTTTCCTCGGTCTTCCTCTATTTCTGGTACCATTACATCATTAACATATAATTTTTTTACCATTCTTTCTTCATTCATTCTTTCCATATGTCCAAACCATCTTAATGATCCTTTCATTATTTTGTTCATGACACCATCATTCGCACCGCATTCACTTCTTATATTTTCATTCGACACTCTATCATACACAGAATATCCACACATTCGTCTAAGAGATCTCATTTCTACTGCATTTATTCTACTTTCATCCTTCCTTTGCCAGTTCCATGCTTCGCTTCCATACATAAGGGTCGGTAGAAGAACACCATTGTGCACTGCCATTCTAGCTTTTTTGGATAGGTTTTTGTTTGCGATGACAACTTTAAGTGCACCATTCACTTTGTTGCCTGCCCCAACCCTTCTTTCAATATCCCTCTCCACTCTCCCATCTCTTGTAAACATACTACCTAAATACACAAACTCAACTACTTGCTCCAAGTTTTCACCATTCACGCTAATGTTGCAGACTGTCGTGGTTTCTTCCTTTTCAAAAATCATTACCTTGGACTTATTAACATTCATCATCAGATCATTTCGCATGCATACCTCATACATACAATTCACCAGGACTTGTAGTTCATGCTCGTTGTCAGCAAGTAGGACAGCGTCATCCGCATACAAGAGACAGCTTACTGACACTCCGCTCATTTTGGCACCTACATCCAACCCTTTCAGCTCTCTCATACAATTGTCCATATACAGATTAAATAACCACGGGGACATTACGCAACCTTGTTTGACACCTTTATTGATATCAAACCAGGCTGTAAGATCTCCATTTACTCTGACACTAGCAGTGCTTTCCGTGTATAGCGACTTAATGGCCGTGATCAGTTTTGTACTTATTTCATATTCAGACAATATTTTCCACAACTTTTCTCTATTAACGTAATCATATGCTTTTTGTAAGTCGACAAACGCACAGAAAAGTTTGCGATTTTTGGCCAGAAACTTCTCTGTCAATGTACGAAGTCCAAAAATTTGATCCATACATCCTCTGCCATTCATAAAGGCACCTTGCACATCCCAAACTTTGTCACTCGTCAATTTTCTTACTCTTTCTATTAAAATTCTGCCATAGACTTTACCAACGACACTCAAAAGACTAATAGCTCTGTGGTTTCCACATTCCATACGCGATCCTTTTCCTTTGTACAGGGGCATAATTACTGCTCTCCTCCAGTCTAGCGGCGTATATCCCTCCTCCAAGCACTGGTTAAATAACTTACATAACCATGTAGAAACCACTTCGCCACCGCTTTTAATAAAGTCTATGGCAATACAATCAAACCCAACAGCTTTTCCACTTTTCATTGCACTCACGGATCTTTTCATCTCATTCGTACTTATTTTTTCAATATTTTCATTCATAGGTCCCGCACTCGCACTAGCTGTCATATTTTCGATCACGCATGTATCACCACCATACATCTCCTTAAAATATTCCATCCATCTTTCTTGTATGATCTTACTCTCCGTTAACATTCTTCCCTCGTTGTCTAAAATTGCTTTCACACATCCACTATCAGGAGGATTTCGGGCTTTTTTAACTTCTTTCCAAAACATTTTTAAATTTGCTTGGAAGTTGTTTGTCATTTTGAGCCCTTCTTCCTCCTTCAGCTTTTCTTTCCGCGCTTTCACTACCGACTTCACTCTCTTCTTGCATACCTTATACAAATCTTTTGCTCTTTCATACTTAACTCTGTCATTCTTATTTATCGACAACATATTCAACCAAGCATCTTTCTTCTCTTTAACAGCAATCTTTACGTCATCATTCCACCATGCATCCCCTTTCCTTCTTCCTTGTACACACACACCACACGATTCTTTCGCTGATTCACACAAACTCTCCTTCAAGTATTTCCAGGTCTCGTCAATACTCAACTCAATTACATCCCGCTCACTCAATCTATCTTTCACTTTTCTTACGAAATTATTTCTTACGTCATTGTTTTGCAGTTAACATTATTAAAATAGATTATACCAATTCATAGAATTGTTACTTAGAATTTAACGTTTTTCCATGTAGATTCATAACATAACCTAAAATAATACGTAAGTAAAACGATATGTAACTTCATTTCTATTCGATATACCTAATTTAGAACTAAAACTTTGAAATATGTAATGCGGAAATATAATCTGTATTCATTTCAACGGCAAAATAGAATAAACTGAAGATATATATGAATTAGAAATATAAATATTTTACTTACGAATCTGTAACACGCAATTCAAATTTGACATTTCAGAGATAGGGATGGGCAATCCGCTCACGAGTCGACTCAAAGATTCGAATCTTTTTGGTGAGCGGGTGAGCGATGATCCATAAAAAAAAGAGCGTCAGCTCAATGATCCGCTAGGTCAGGGGGGTCGGCAAAATTATTAGCCAAAGAGCCAAATGCGTACTTTACAACGATTTAAAAAAAAATTGAGAGCCAAATATGTTTATTGATTTAGATAACCTTTATTATAATTTTTGCACTTCATTCAATTACGGGTACACTGAATAAAACATTATTTCATACTTCTTCCTGTGATGAAGGCGACCAGCCTTCTCTCCATCTCTTTGGTGGTCATCCTGGTGGTCGACGGCCCTCTGGAGTCTTTTGTATCACGATATTAGGAATTCTTGCTGGATCCATTCTCTCGATGTCTCTGCCTACTCCATCTCACTATGTCTTCAATGTTGCAGGATTTGCGAATTTATTCGTTGGGTATCCTATCTCTAACGGTTCTCCCCACAATAGGTCGCAGTCTGGTTCTGACAGTGTCTGCTCTTGCTTTGATTCCGTATGTTATTATGGACCTGATGCATGTTTGTTTGTTGTTATTCTTAATTTTAGGCACAATTCCATGTTCTCATCAATAAGACGACTTCGTAGTTTACTCTTGTTAAAATTCATGCTTGAATAAAATTGTCCGCATGAATATGTAGAAGCGAAAAGCGAAAGATCAGCAAGAGTCAGTAATACTATTTCAGGCGTTGAAGATGATGACTAAAAATCTTTGAATTGGCGATGATGATTAAGAGTTTTAGCTAAACCGGAATTGATAATCGTAATCACCAATTCCATAACTTTACAAATTTCTTCTGGAAATGTCTGCGGACAGAGCGTTCTTGATGAATGATGCGATGGTAAGCAAGTATCTCGCGATTATTTTTCCTTTCAACAAACCCCTTCGGCTCCGGAGCCGCATTTTGCCGACCTCTGCGCTAGGTGAATCATATATTATTGCAAAAGAGTCGACGAACGGTTCCGCTCAGTAAAGTGAGCCGATTCTTCTTGATAATTATCGAGCGGCTCCGGAGCCGCATTTTGCCGACCTCTGCGCTCGGTGAATCGTATATTATTGCAAAAGAGTCGACTATTTTTAGTGATCTCTTTAAGGGATCTGAGCTGAATGGTTCCGCTCAGTAAAGTGAGCCGATTCTTCTTGATAATTATCGAGTCGTTTGTCAAAAAAGTTGTTTGTCGTTGTGAATTTTTTTTTTAGCTCATCGACAAAAAATTTATCCTGGTGAATTTTTTTTTTTTACCGGAATCAACTTTTTTGGTCGAGGAGCAAAAAAAAAAGGTCACTAAAATAATTTCAAACTTTGAACGACTCAAAATGGTGAACCGTGGATCGTTAAAAAGAGTCGGCTCACTTTGCTGAGCGGAACCGTTCAGATCAGATCCCTGAGATGAGTCGTTTTGCCCATCCCTATACGTGCGTATATTTTTCAGTTCAAAGGAGCGACTAATTTCATATCTGACCACGCAAAGAGTCAAAAAAGCCACTAATTTGCATCTTATCACGCCAAGCGAATATAGACTCTAAAGATCGATACTCAGGTGATACGAACATGAAGGTCTATACTCGCTCGCACTACGAAAATTTATAAATTTCCAAAGTTAATTAGAGCTCGATTAATAACAAAAATATGCCTATGCCCACCTATGTCTATCTATTAAGGAAGTGTATCAATATGAAAACGATCTGCTTAGGAATAACCCCGGAATTAGTCCACACACACCGGAAGATTGCCTTTTATTTATATAGATGAAAAATCTCACTTCCTAATGGTGAGTAACTAACTAACCATCGCGCCTGCTCTTCGAAAGGGTAGGCAGAAATAATGGACTGCCACACTGGTCTTTCATGACATACTTCTCTCGCGTCACGGATATAAATAAAAACGGACTGGTGCAGACGTAAATATTCATCATACACACGAAGATAGAGGAAATACAGAAATTTCTTTTGTGACCAGTATACCATTAATCATATTGTGTTTTTTTTAGTTATTATACAATTAGGGAGGCGTTTTTTTCAGCCACGGTGGAGTCCATCTTCATTTAAAAACAATATATAAGTATATAAGTTATAAGACTGGCTTTGTCAGCATCAATACACGAAAGAGACAATATTTCGAATGGCAAGTCAGTGCATCCATGATTTCAATCTAAAATTCATGCATTGTAAGATGGCACGTGATTTCTGAGCTCCAATGCGAAATGAATCTTTAGAAACATAGCTGAGGCGATTACGATTTGATTTACGAATTCATATATGAGAACAAAAATTAGACAGATGAGAATAATGACACGATAATTAATGAACGGCAAAACATGATTATATTTTATGTGATTAGCCGCCTGTCTAAGACATTATCAAAGATATAATGTCACGTAAAATATAATAAAATTGGTAAAAAACAGCTTCATTCGTATGAATTACTTAAAATGAAGTTTTACATAATTATTCAAGAAACAGTAAATAAATAAATAAAAACTAACTCTTCATATAAAGCGCTCACTTTGTGGATAGACATTTTAAATAATTATATAAATAAAACAACTTTGTATTTAACCACGGTAGCCGGTTATTATACTGCCCTGATCAAGCTTGGGTCCAAGCGAAACTAGTTGGCATCAATATAATAACCCTACCGTGGTTAAATTCAAAGTTCTTTTATTTATATAATTATTTAAAAACTAACTAACCACTACGACGTCTCCCGAAAGGGCACGCAGAAAGAATAGACTGCCACTTCTTTCCTGACATATTTCTCTCCCTTCCTTTACATTCATACATCGCGTCATGCACGCACGTCGATTTCTCCAACTCATCACGTGGCCGACATTCAATATTTGATTTATTTGATCGTGACGCGTTTTCCTCTGCCTTCCTCTATTCCTAGATCCATTTACATCGTTTACATAAGATGTTTTTTACCAAACTTTCTTCATTCATTCTTTCCATGTGTCCAAAACATCTTAATGATCCTCTCATTATTTTGTTTATAACACCATCATTCGCACCGTATTCACTTATTATATTTATCAAAAACTGTTCTTTCGCTTGTAATTAGATTTAATTTCATTTCATAAGTTTTTCAACAATATTACACGTGTATATTTAGCAACTAATTATTTTTTTAAGTTTATTAAATAATTGTCCATTGTTTTTCATAGAATTTTTTTTTTGTATTCAAATACTTGTAGACAAATACTGGATTTTTACCCATTGCGGGTCAATCATTTTTTAAGCATTAATTGTCTCAATATAGTATATATGTTAATATTTTTTAATAACTACACTGTTGGTAGGTCCATCTACACTTATCTCAATAGATGGCGCTAGTGTAGATGGACCTACCAACAGTGAAGTTATTAAAAAATATTAACATATATACAAGTTCCAAAAATTTGTCAGACGTGGTGTCGTAAGAAGGTCGGAATGGTGAATGTTGTTAAACATAAAGTGATCGCTTAACCCAACCAATGACAGGTCATAAGTCCTGTAAACGCCTCGACTGCCATATTCTGTTTCCAAATAGTTTACATATTCGTCTCTATTGAGATACAATTAATTATTTTTTTTGTTTTCTATTTGTGATAGTGTTGGTAAACATTTATTTAGTGACTCATGAGTAATCTTTGCTTCGTCTAATTGAACCATGTTTCATGCGAGTCAGTGCACGCTGAACTGAAAACGCAAGCATGGGGGTGAGGGGGTGGTAAGGACGCCTGGGGTTGGGCCGGAAAATAATAAATTATTTTTAAATGTCAAAAAAGGATACGTGAATAATTTCACAAGATAAATTACACATTACAACAAAAAAATTCAAGTTGATATTACTAAAACCAGATATTTTAGATACTTTCGCGGAAGCAAAATGTAACGGTATTTTTTCTTCTTTCATATTTTGGATTTATTATACATAGATAAATATGTACTTGGTGGGCTTTTCGATTTTTTTTTAGATAAACATGTAACATTATTACTATTATTTTATTGAATAGCTCCTTCCATCGATACATCGCTAACCAATTCGACGTAAACGAAATAACTACTGTATTTTTTTTTATGAATTAAAACACTTTAAACTGTTAAATGAAATAACTTTGTTCTATGTATTACAACTGTATTTTATTTTACGCGACAGCTGTTATGTCAACATATCTTGACATCATCAGGTGTTCCAAAAATATAATGTCAAATTTGATATTTGATATATTATTGTAACACCTGGTGATGTCAACATTAGTTGATGAAACAGCTGTCGCGTAAAATGAAATAAAATTAAATTACATAAAACAAAGTTATTTAATTTAACAGTTTAAAATGTTAAGGTTTCATAGTGTTTCAGTCAAAACAATGGACTATTTATTTAAAACACTGTTTTTTCAATTTATGAGTTTATTTATTATTGAGAAAAATAAACTCAAAAATAGAAAACAGTGTTTTAATTTATTGTGCAATCAGGCTGCAGCTAATGAGAGACCAGTCAGATCCCTGATTTGATCAGACCAGCGTCTCGGTGGTCGTCCTTGTGGTCGCCTTCCCTCCGTTTGCCCATGATGATGAGCTTTTCAAGGTTGTCCTGATCTCTCCGGGCTTTGTGTCCAAAATATTTCAGCACTCTCTGAAAGCACATCCGCGAGAGTCTTGATTGAATAGCCAGCTTAATACCCAGCCGGTCAATGATTGACTGGTTTGTTCTTCTAAATCTATTTGGTCGTTCATAATAATAAAGTACATATTTTGAAATAAATGCATAAAAATAATGTAATAGAAATATGTAATTAATCAAAAATATTTTAAAAACACTTCTGTATTTGTTTTTTCACCATCGTTTTCTTTTTTTAACAAACCAACCGGTTTCGCTCCCGCCGAAGCTTCGTCAGTGTTACAAAACAAACTTAGTTCATTTGTTGCGCCGCTTGGTGTGTTCAAACAAATAGAAAAGTATTTAAAAATATTTGTTATAATGCCACATCCCAAAATAAGTGCTTTAATATGACAGTAATTACATTAAACTTCAGATGCTTCTATTTATTTTCTGTTATAATCGTAATTTAAATAGGCAAAAACCCGTACAGTTGTCGTTAAAGAAAGAGTACGAAAATTGAATTTTGAATACAAGAGAGCGAGATTGGAATACATACCCAAGAACGTTTCTGTAATATTTTGCATTTTGTTCTGATTATTGTTGTATGACATAAAACAAACAAACATACCATGAGACTTGAAGTAGAATTTGGTTTACTTCCGTGAATATTTCACGGGTTTCAACTAGTTTAATATATTTTTAATTTTGATAAACTTGAGACGCTAATACTGTAGAATCCAAAATGACTGATTTTTAATGAATTACAATACAACATTTTGAATGTATAAAAATTCTTGTTGACAAATACTGTATTTTACCCATTACGGATAATTTTTATTATTTTTATAAGGAAGAATAATCTCAATAGAGACGAAGATGTAATTTTTTTTCCTGGGAACAGAATATGGTGGCCGAGGCGCTTACAGGACTTATGACTTGTCATTGGTTGGGTTGAGCGATCGCTTTATGTTTAACAACATTCCCCATTCCGCCCTTCTTACGACCACCACGTCTGACAATTTTGTGGAAGTTGTATATATGCTAGAATGCTGCGCCTATCTTCACATTTTTTAGTTCACTCTACACTAGCGTCATCTGTCAGACGCGGTGGTCGTAAGAAGGGGGGGGAATGGGGAATGTTGTTAAACATAAAGCGATCGCTCAACCCAACCATTGACAGGTCGTAAGTCCTGTAAGCGCCTCGGCCACCATATTCTGTTCCAAGAAAAGAATTACAATAGTTTTTTTCCACTTTTGAGTCATGTTTCGAAAGTTTCACGTCATCATCATCGGGAGAACGATATAAAATGATAATATATTATGATATAATCACGAAGTGTTTTTTAGTTTCGTAGTAAATAATGATATATGAAAACACATTTCTGGCAGGTACCTGGTATATTGATATGACTGTATTCAATGTTAAAAGTACGCTGGAATAATTAATAGAAAATTTGGAAACAAACCCACATTCAAAGTGAAATATAATACAAGTATTTACATTGATTTACCGATTCAAACGATGATATTAAAGTACGCACGTGCGTATGCAATATATCATATGTATAAGGAGCCATTAGGAAAACAAGAAAAATGATACATTTTATATGAATCCTAATATGTTTTGTAAAAATGTTTGAACTTTCGAAAGAATTGACTACACTATATTTATACACATAATAAAATGTCGCCAGAGTCACATTACATCAGTGGCGGTCTAATGTATTATTGAATAATTTTTATTCCACTTGTTCTTTGATTGTAGTTCCGTCTCCCCGGAGGGGTAGGCAGAAAGAATGGACCACCACACTGTTCTGTTCTACTTCTTATAATTCTCACGTGACCGACATTTAATATTTGATTGATTTGATCGTGCCACGTTTTTCTCGGCCTTCCTCTATTAGATAAACAAGTTAAATAAAAGGAATATTTATTATACAATAAATTAAGAATTTAAAAAACATATACGACTATATTTTTCTTTTTTCTTTTTATATACTTTGTATACACAACGCTAACTTTTTAAACAAGTTAAAATTAAATATCTAACATGTTTCGGACAACCCGGCCTTTCCTCAGTGATATTATGAACATATTTAAAATTGTTTACAAATACTGTTAATGAATAAACTTTGTTTTTTGTATCACAATTATATTTTTTCTGCCAAAACAATGGACTATTTAATTTTATAATATTTTAAATATCTTTATAATATCACTGAAGAAGGGCCGGGTTGTCCGAAACATATTTGACATTTAATTTTAATTTGTTAAAAAAGTAAGTTGTGTACACAAAGTATATAAAAAAAGAAGATTGCAAAGCATTGCGAACATAGAAGAAAATATATATATATATAACTATTCAAATTAAATCGTTATTATTTAGATGAATATTTTAGATCTTTAGATAAAATCTATCTTAGATGAATCTGCTAATTATGGCAAATCATTTGCTTTTTCTTATTAGACATAATAATTTAATAATGAAAGGGTGATAAAAATGGTTCGGACACAATGGAAGAACGAATGACGAAACAATGATAACGAAATTATATTGTAACGATGTAAATGAAACAAGCAATAGAGAAAGACCGAAAAAACATGACAAGATCAAATCAATAAAATATTAAATGTCGGCCACGTGAGGAATCGGAGAAAACGTCGTGTGTGCATGACACGATGTATGAATGTTGAGATATGTTGATCCAACACTTTTGTCCCTGCGAACGTTTCTTTCGTGACATATTTTCCTCGTTCCTCAACATTCATACATCGTGTTATGCACTCACGCCTATTTCTTCGACTCCTCTCTCTTCTGATTTATTTGATACTGACACGTTTTTCTCGGTCCTCCCTTATTTCTAGTACCGTTTACACCATTTAAATATACTTTCTTTACCATTCTTTCCACGTGTTAAAACCATCTTAATGATTCTTTTTTTATTTTGTTCATAACACTTTCCTTGGCCATTATTAACTGTTTAAGTACCGTGATGTTTTAAGCTTAGGAACACTCACATACGGCATGTTTTTAATTATTAAAAAAAAAAAAGGGCTAATGTTTTTTCTTTCAATAAATATTTTTTATAAAAAAAATATTTATTGAAAGCAAACATAATAAGAAACATAGAAAGTAAAAAAAATATTTATTGAAAGCAAACATTAAAAAATCAAAGTATGATGTATCAGTTCTTGTCTTTTATCACTTGACATTTAATTCTTTCAAGTGATATCATTTTAGGGGTAGGCAGGGGTAGGCAGAGAGAATGGACCGCCACACTACTCTATCCTGGCACACCTCTCTAGCTTCCTCCACATTCATACATCGAGTCATACCCGCACGTCGATTCTTCCGGCTTCTGACATGACCAACTTTTAATATTTGATTAATTTGGTCATGCCATGTTTTCCTCGGTCTACCTCGACTCCTTACTCCATTTACATTGTTAACGTATACTTTTTTAACCATTCTTTCTTCACCCATGCGCTCCATATGTCCGAACCAACGAAGCGAACCTTTCATAATTTTGTTCATAATACCTTATTTCGCTCTACACTCCTTCCTAATATCAGCATTTGAGATTCTGACGTACATCGTTCTACCACACATACGTCTTAGGGACCTCATCTCTACCGCATTTATTCTGCTCTCATCTTTCTTCTGCCAGTTCCATGCTTCGCTTCCATACATAAGGGTTGGAACCAGAACTCCATTGTGAACGGAACATTGTGATGTTTTCATTATTATGTTAGGGAAATAATATTGCAATATATTTAAGGCCGCCACTGCGTTCAATTCTTCCACTGTGAGAAGAGAAAAGTTGAAAACACGCCTGACATCTTTCGCTGAAAATAAAAATTCAGTCTTTCGGTTCGTTTCGTTTCCGCTCCAATCTCTCTGCGTTTATACCCAAAGTGCCTGCAATGTCGGAGCTTTTCATGAAATATACATGACCTGCCGCTGCGGCAAAGGACTGGATTCAATTTCCGCAAACTTATGACATCGAGAATGACTTATCGAAGATCAAATATGCACGGAGGCTATTCTACGATTATTTGTATTTTTACTCATCTACATATGTACGAGTATATTCAATTATATGGTAATTTTAAAACAGAAACTGGAGTACTGCTCTATCATTTGGGACCCTAGAGAAAGAACAGCCATATTGGAACTAGAAAGGATCCAGAAACGATTTTTAAGATATTTATATCTCAGGGAGTATACTTATTATCATATTTTGTACCCCTCACTATTTCTCTCAGGAATGTTGGATTTCAACACTCCTGAGTCTCGTCGAATGATCTTTCTGGGTAAGAATTTTTTTAAACTATTATCCGGAGGTATTTACAATCCAGAAATATTGAGAGAACTAAATATATACGTTCCCAATAGTTATAGCAGAGCAAGGGGGCATATATTCTTTTATGCCCCAAATTGCCGCACAGAGGCCCTTCGAAGTTCTCCTGTATTGAAAGCGATTCGTCTTTGTAATGACGTTGCAAAAGATATAGACCTCTTTGGATGCAATTATGGCGAATTCGTGAATACCCTTACGATAAAGGCAGCAAGGAAATAACTGGCATATTCCTATTTCGGAGAGAAGGAGGAACATTCACTTGGGAGTTCACTTCTTTCAGCTGATTGGCGGCCGTATACAGAATATGTCCTGAGTGATGTAGGTCTATTTGTCCCTGATAATTACCTTTGTCAAAGACAGCACAGATTGTTTTATTTGCCACGCTGCAGAACTAACCTGCTAATGGTTATGCCTGTAGGTAGGGCAATCTTATTGCTTAATCGGATCGCCTCGGAGGTCGACATATTTCGTGAGTTACCTCAGGGATGCAATATCAATGTTATGATTTTTTCTTATTCTTAAGCTTAATTATTATTTTTTTATTGCTGCTCTGTTTATAACGATTATAAACGATTTGGAATTGGTTGTCTGTATGTTTGTGATTATTATCAAAATAAATGAAATGAAATTTATAAGGTTCTATGGATATTTCCTTTGATATTCTTTCTTTTCACCCTTAACATCAATTTGGCTCGCGCTGTAATGATGTATGGAGTTTTTACAACAAAATAATAATAATATAATAGTAATAATAATAATAATAATAATAATACATACGGGTGCTAATGTGGGTAAGAGAACGCTTGGCTATTGAACCAGGGAACTTAAATTTAATTCTTGACAAGGCATATTTATTGTTTCTTGAACAATGTTGTAAAATTCCATATTTTCTTGAATTCTCATTGTAATTTATTGGAACGACTTGTTTCACCTTTCTTAGACATTTGGTTTTGCCTTAGAAAGGTGAGCCATGTCATTTCTATCAACTATAATAAAACTTCTAGAAAACTGACGTTTATATTCGAAAACATGGCACGATCAAATCAATCAAATATTAAATGTCGGTCACGTGAAGAGTCGGAGAAATCAACGTGCGTGCATGACAAGATGTATGAATGTAGAGTAACCGAGAGAAGTATGTCAGGACAGAACAGTGTGGCGTTCCATTATTTTTGCCTACCGCTCCGGGGAGACGGCGTGATGGTTAGTTAGTTAGTTAGTTAGTTTATTAATTTATTTACACAAATGAGACATAACAAACGAAAAACATTTAGGCGACTCATTTGGACACAAAAAGGTGTTACAAAGCTAAGATAAAACAACATGAAACTAAAAAATCATACATATCAGAAGGAATCCAAATATGTCGACGTCAGTGAGGCAATACTCTTTCCAGAATTTGTAATATTTTTTTTAATGAATACTGCCTCACTGACACTAAAAATGTCCAAATCCGAGACGATTAGATTCAACGCCCGAATTGCTCTTCCTACTGGCATCACCAAAGGCAGGTTGTTTCTGCGTGACGGAGTAAAGAACAATTGATGTCGGCGCTGTCGCAGGTAACTATCAGGAACAAGAAGACCTATTTACTCCAGAACATTATAATATACTTTGTTATAATATACTTTCTTATATTGTATTGGAGAAGTTAAAAAATTGTAATCATAGAGTTATAAATGTTTTTTCGAAATATAATTAAATACATTTGAGGCCGCCAGGGCAATAGTGGTCTAACCCCAAATTTAGACAATGGAGATAGATGCGATTGAAAAATTGACGTTTTTTCCCTATTTGAAAAAAAAAAACTATATGGGTTAGGGCCTTCTCTAGTGATAAACCTTGTTTGTTTTGTGAATGTCTTTAGAATAGTTTTTTGAAATATTGGGAAATATAAAGTTTAAGGATATTTTTTGATGGTTACTTATTATATAATAGACCACATTTGACTCCATATATTTTGATTTTTTGTCAGAGCAAAAAAAGTATTTATGGCGATATCTATGTTTCCACTTGGAAATGGTGGTTAGATTAATATTTCTTTTATTGTAAGTCACAAAAAATGTTGGTTAGTCCGCTCTTGTCCTAGAGGCCTCATTTGTATGTGTAACTTTTGCGAATAACAAACATTGTTGCGCTTGGTCGGAACTTAAAACAAATAAACACTCGGCCAAAACGAAAAGTTAATTTGAAATGTGCAAGCTTTAGAAATGTGCACGGCTTGTGTGGCTGGGTATCGGTTTATTTGAAGAACAAATAGGGTCGCGATAGTTCCCGAGTATCGCACAATTGCATGACACCAGAACTCCGGGGCATTGTTAGGCGAGCTACCCAACCTAACCTTACTTTACGGGGGTGTTTGGTGAATGGCCTTTGCTGGACGTGGCATATTCGCCGGTCAATCGGAGTGGTAAACAAAAGGATTTCCCGGCAAATACCCTTAAAAGTAAACCACGTTAAGTCCCTCTTTGATATTTTTTCTTTTAACCGCCCTACCTTTGGGTTATTTTCCGAGAAACGTGCAAAAAACAAAAGGTTTTTTCAAGGATTAATTTTATCTCAATAGAGACGAAGATGCAAACTGGAAACTGAATATGGTGATCGAGGTGTTTACTGGACTTATGACCTGTCATTGTTTGGGTTAAGCGCACGCTTTATGTAATTACAACGTTCCCCATTTCACCCGCAATGTCTAAATAAAATCCAGTATTCGTCTACAAGTATTTGTATACATTCAAAAATGTTGTATAAAAGGTTTTTTATTAATGAAATTTAATTATAACATATAATAATTTTATTTTTTTAAATTATGAAACGTCAAATACTCGCCCGCACACATCGCCTACCCCTTGCAAAACTAATATATTTATGAAGACTTGTGCTCAAGTTTTGATGGCACACACGCGTATCCCTAAAACTTTGTACATTTTAGGTACATTACTTTTTCTCAAGCCCGTACGTGATACGGGATATCGTAGAATGGTACAGTCAAAGTAAACGTATCACGTACGTTCAAATAGGTGATTAATAAATCTGTGGATATGTTTTTATGGCGTCGAGGTCTCCTGGGAAATGAGATCTCTTAGACAAATGTGTGGATACTCTGTGTATGATAGAGTGTCCAATGATAATATAAGAAGTGAATGCGGTGCGAATGATGGTGTTATGAACAAAATAATGAAAGGATCATTAAGATGGTTTGGACATATGGAAAGAATGAATGAATAAAGAAAGGTAAAAAAAAAAATATGTTAACGATGTAAATGGAACCGAAAATAGAGGAAGACCGAGGAAAAAGTGGTACGATCAAATAAATCAAATATTGAATGTCGGCCATGTGAGGAGTCAGAGAAATCGACGCGCGTGCATGACACGATGTATGAATGTTGAGGAAGCGAGAGAAATATGTCAGGAAAGAAAAGTGTGACAGTCCATTCTTTCTGTCTACCCCTTCGGGGAGACGGCGTGATGGTTAGTTAGTTAGTTAGTTAGGTCTCCTTAGGTTCCACATTCTACCTTTGTTACGACCATGTCTGTTAATCTCTAAGATTAATCTATATATAATCTACATACTAACGCCATCTATGGAGATTTATGTTTATTAAGCACTAAGCAGAACATCTTTTTTAACACAATGTGAAAGGCTATCCCGCCATTAGGGCATTGTTAGAAGCCGCCTGGAGATGTCACTCCTATCTAATGCCAAACTTAAACCAATATGTATTACAATTTTTTTGTTAATGTATACATATACTTGTATACGAAGAGAGATTAACATATATAATCAAAATCTTCATAGATGGCGTATTGAAACTGACATGTGAATTCAAGCGTTGGAATTTAACATATATACAACTTCCAAAAATTTGTCAGACATGGTCATAAACAAAGGTGGCATTCCAAAGGTGGTGGAATGTTGTAATTACATTAAGTGTGCACTTAACCCAACCAATGACAGGTCATAAGTCCTGTAAACACCTCGATCAACCATATTCAGTTTCCAATTTGCATCTTCGTCTCTATTGAGATACAATTAAATCATAAATATATATATATCAATGAAAACGTCTGTGTTCTAGGAGTTTTATTATATTTTAGATGGAATGACATGTTTTGCCATTCTAAGACATTTGATATGCCTTGCTCATGATATGATATGCATTTGATATCTTATTCTAAATAATAATAAAAAAACTGCCAGAAGACTTCATTATTATTAATTATAATTTTTTTACATTTTACAATACCTGTTTACGAGTTACCTTTTTTTACCTTTTGGGTACAAATATATAAGCGGTGGTGAGCGGTGGGCGATGAAGCGAAAAGAAATGTGATGATCTTATTTTTGTTCTTGTAGTGTTTGGCTATTGTTTTGCGAGGGAAAAGAACGTGTTTAATATCAGATAAACTGCCTTGTAATGGTCTGGTTTTTGTTAGGAATATTCCTTTACGAATTCCGATTTTCTTTAATCTAATGATATAATGATAACACAAAGGATGTACTTATGTTTCTCTAAGTATTATAGAATCGGGATGGATGAGGAATCGAGGAAGAAGGATAAAAGTAGGATAAATGCCGTAGAAATGAGATCACCAAGAAGGATGTGTGGAAAAACAATTTATGATAGAATATCTAATGATGAAGTAAGAAAGGAATGTATGGCGGATGAATGCGTGATAAATAAAACAAGAAATGGTTACTAAGATGGTTTGGACATATTGAACGAATGGGTGAGGGAAGAATGGTTAATAAGATATATTCAAGTAGTGTGAATGGAAAAATAAGTCGAGGAAGGCCAAGGAAGACATGGCATGACCAAATTAATCAATTACTGAAAGGCGGCCATATTCGAAGTAGGAACAATCGACGAGCGTGCATGTCACGATGTGTGAATGTAGAAGACGTGCTAGAGTTATGTTAGGATAGAACAATGTGGCGATCCATCCTCTCTGCCTACCCGTCCGGATAAGCGGCGTGATGGTTAGTTAGTTTGTGTTAATAGAATCCTCAATGTAGGTACTAGTTTCAAATAATAAAGTACCTAATTTGGAACAGAATGACCAAACTGTTTTTTTTTTGCACTTTTATTCGTTATATGTATTTTTATAGAAAAAAATATCAATCACAAGTTTTCCATACTCAGGTGTACATTTATTAACTATTAACTATTACGTTGAAAGAAGAGTTGGGGCAGGCAATAAAGTGAATGGTGCACTTAAAGTTGTCATCGCAAACAAAAACCTATTTAAAAAAGCAAAGATGGCAGTGCACAATGGTGTTCTTCTACCGAATCTTACATATATCGTATAAGCAAAGCATAGAGCTGGCTAAAAAATTATGTTAGTAAAATAAATGCAGTAGCAAATGAGATCTCCTAAAGGAATTATGTATAATCTGTGTAAAAAAAGTATATGTTGACGATGTAAATGGAACTAGAAATAAAGAAAAACAGAGGAAAACGTGGCACGCTCAAATATATCAAATATTGAATATCGGCCACGTGAGAAGCCAGAGAAATCGACGCGCGTGCATAACACGTTGTATGAATGTTGAGGAAGCGACAGAAATATGTCAGGAAAGATATGTGTGGCAGTCAATTCTTTCTGCCTACACCTTCGGACAGACGGCGTAATGATTAGTAATCATTTTTTTTAGCTAGTTATAAATTATTATTATTTTAAGGATTAATTTTATCTCAATAGAGAGGAAGATGCAAACTGGAAACTAAATATGGTGATCGAGGTGTTTACAGGACTTATGACCGGTCATTGGTTGGGTTAAGCGCACGCTTTATGTAATTACAACCTAACCTAACCCAACCAATGACAGGTCATAAGTCCTTCAAACACCTCGATCACCATTTTCAGTTTCGTCTCTATTGAGATAAAATTAATCTTTGAATTGATAACCCGCAATGGGTTTATAAAATCCAGTATTCGTCTACAAGTATTTGTATACATTGAATCGCCCTTTACATCATCACAGTGTAAGCTAAATCGATGTTAAGGGAATAGCTATCGTATTGATTTTCGTGAA